>PYST01000467.1:0-25607 GCA_003049485.1 Ophioceras dolichostomum | reverse complement strand
CGCACAATTCGGCATGGCATTCAGCGCTCGGTATGGCACCACTAAAGGTTCTCTCTGGCACTGAACCCCGGAACCCCCTCTCTCTGGACTCGCCGGTCGAAGTTAACGAGTCGGAAAGACAGCAGTAGGCACGAGAGCTCGTAGAGCAAGCCAAGGCTGTCCAAGAACAAGCCCACGACTTCGCCCTAGCCGCCCAGAAAGCTCAGGAGGTCCAGGCCAATAAGAAAAGGCGCCCTGTGGAGTTTGGCGTGGGAGACTCTGTGTTCGTCCGCAAGCGCGGCTTCACTACTGCCGCCCCAACAATCCGCCTCGACTCTCAATACGTCAGCCCATGGAAGGTGTTAGAGATCAAAGGGCACAGCTTCGTCCTCGAGACGCCGCCTGGGTACAAAAGATCTCCACTGTTCCATGCTGACCAACTGCACAAAGCCCCGGACGATCCCTTTCCTCAGCAACACCAGGAACCGGAACCGCCCGAAGAGATTAACGGCGAACCCAAATGGGAAGTGGACAGGGTGCTCGCTTCACGTTTGGCAGGACGGAGCAAAACCTTGGAGTACCAAGTCGACTGGAAAGGCTGCGACCCCGATGAAATTTGGTATCCCGCGAGGAATTTGAGAAACTCACCAACGGTACTCGAGGTTTTTCATCAGTAGTATTCCTCGGCAGCAGGCCCGCCAGTTAACCTGCAGGAGTGGATCCGAGCCGCGGCAGAGGACAGGTTCGTGGAGGACAAAGAGGACGACAATTCGGCCGAGAAGGTCAGCTATGAGAGGAAGAAAAGGCCGACGAGATACAAGTAGCAAGGCTGTGCACTGCCTTCGCGATACAAGGCCTTGGAGGGGNTCAGCTATGAGAGGAAGAAAAGGCCGACGAGATACAAGTAGCAAGGCTGTGCACTGCCTTCGCGATACAAGGCCTTGGAGGGGGTAGTGTGACGCTCGCTGTCCGCAAGGGCCTCACTTTTTGGTCACTCAAGCTAGGCCCCACCGCTGGCCTTCACCGCCTTCCGGCAGAACCCTCTATTTCGTGCCAGGTTGGAAGCCTCTCTCCCAGACCTTCCCTTCTTTCCCTCTTCATAGCAGAATCTTCGTCAATTGCATCACCACATTGGCTTTCCAGCCTCTCGGCGTCTCTGATCATAATAACTAGCATCTTTATAAGCCACTGTTCCAACTGTGTAAGCGGTTTAGAATTGTACCCTTTTGCGGGGCATGCAACGTGGTGTAGGTGGCTTATGCATTCGTTACATTATTCCAAACCACAACAAAGGTCGCGAGTTCGATTCGCGACAGAGGGAGTTTTTCTGCCTCCGGTACCATGGTGCAACAAGATTTACCTCTTGTTACGATCAGAGACGCCGAGAGGCTGGGAAGCCAATGTGGTGATACAATTGACGAAGATTCTGCTATGAAGAGGGAAAGAAGGGAAGGTCTGGAAGAGAGGCTTCCAACCTGGCACAAAATAGTGAATTCTGCCGGAAGGCGGTGAAGGCCAGCGGTGGGCGTGACCGAATAGTGGGGCCCTTGCAGACAGCGACCGTCACAAGTACGACGTCACTACACTCAGCGCGATATTTCTCGAACCCTTGCTGCAAGGAACGGACCAGTAACTACAGAGCTCCTTCCTGTGTCACTGCCAATCGGAAGCGAAGTGCTTGTCTATCGTGAGAAAGAAGGATGGACAAGACTGTTGTTTGTGTTGACTGATGATCACCAATCATCAGAGTTGTTGACCGCAAAGCCTCGAGTGACAACGAGGCTCTGGCCAAGTCACAACGTCAACGACTTCCTCAACGATTGCCTCAGTCAACGTCATCGACCTTCCACCTCTCCTTGTACTTAAGGAGAGGGACACTCCCTCTTCGTTTTCCATAGAACCTAGCTTAGAATATATGAAGAATTAACCTGCTTTGGCAACCCCCTCTCATACCGCACGCGTGTAATCGCTTTCTACCTGGGCCTTCCAACAAAGACCACACAAAGTCCGAAGCACAACAGGAACAACGGTAACTGTCGAAACAGTTAACGGACTCTCTGATTTTCGTACCACCTCTGTTAAGCCCTACCATCAATACGACGACAAGACAACTCCTAAGTTAACCATCAGCATCGACATCAAGCCCTTTCACTGCCCCGATCCCCAGCAACCACGTCCCCGTAGTCGACCTCCTGGATCCACCAAGAAGAAACGACATGCAGTCGCGAACACAGTAATCACTCAGTACTTCACCATCGAGAACGAAAACTCTGATGACTTCAGCGTCACCTTCATTACTCAGAAGGAGAAAGATGCGTACAGTCTCGCTCTTGCTCTCCGAGCACAAGGAGTTATTCCTAATACCGGCGAACCCTTTCAGGAATCCGACAACAAGGAGATCACTGCTCTCATCGACAACGGCATTCTCGTCCCAACTCCGTACAATCCTATGGAACGTGCTGGCGTATGCATTTTTGGCGCACACCTTGTCCACGAAATCAAGGGGAAAATGGACCCCAATCCATATGAGAAGTCTCGCCTAGTTGTTCAAGGCTACAATGACACAGACAAGTCAAAAGTCTTAGCGCAGTCACCCACCATCCAGAGGTGCAGTCAGCGCATTATCTTCATACTGACACCAGCCCTGCTGGCTCCGGGAATGACCGCTGAGATACGAGATGTCACAATGGCTTATACGCAGTCAGCATCAGACCTCAACTGTCTCATCCTCGTGCGAGTTCCCGACTTTTTAAAAGAGAAGCACCTAGAGGGAACAGTCTTCCGTGTCAAGCGACCGCTGAATGGAATCGCGGAAGCTGGCATGTACTGGTTTGCCATGTACCACATTCACCACACGCAACGCCTGAAGATGCAAGTCTCTTCATACGACCCCTGCCTGCTGATTACAAAGAACAAAGATCCAATCAACTTCGGCATTACAGGCATGCAGACAGGCGACACCTTCAACGTGGGAACCCAGGCCTTCATGGACCTCGAAGACAAGGAACTCAAAGCAGCCAATCTCCGTGCGAAGCCTCGCACAAAAGTCACTCCTGAGCCTACCGACGTCGACGGATGTCGAGTCCGCCTCAACGGACACAACCTCATCATCACCCCAAGGCCAAGGCAACAAGCTGGAAACAGCGACTTCGATCCTTCTGTCGCAGCACAACATCAACTTCCCGACGAGACCAGATCAATAAAATACTGAACAAACGTCTGGCACGGCAGATCGCCAACAAGGGCAAATGGCTCTGCTACCTTCCCCTCAACCTGACAACAGCCAAGATCATCGTGTTTGTTGACGGTTCCTTTGGCAACAATACCGACCTCAGCTCACAGATCAGTTACATTGTTGTCCTCGTCAACGAAACAACCCAGGACGATGGAACTACTACCATCACCGGCAATTTGATTCATTGGTCATCAACCAAGTGCAAGAGAGTCACTCAGAGCATCCTCGCCTCCGAGATCTACAGCATGACCGCTGGCTTCGACCTGGGCTACGTCATTGCTAATGCTCTCAACATGGTGACTGAGAATCTACAGCTACCTCCCCTACCCCTTGGCATCTGTACCGACAGCTTCTCTCTCTGCGAGTGCATCACGAAGCTCGGTACCACAGCGAGAAACGCCTCATGATAGACGTCATGGCTCTCCAACAGTCATACGAACGCCGAGAGCTCTATGAGATCCGCTGGATCCATGGAGACGACAACCCTGCCGACGCCATGACCAAAGCCAACCCCAATCAAGCCCTTTCCAAGTTTGTGGACACTAATGAACTTACCATCCGAGTGCAAGGTTGGGTTGACCACACCAAAAACAATGCAGAGACTACCACTTAGTGGCAGCCTCTGTTGCTGAGCAGCTTGCTTCGCTAGGAACTTCGGCAAAAAGAAAAAGAGTCAGTGTTGATTGTGTTGACTGATGATCACCAATCATCAGAGTTGTTGACCGCGAAGCCTCGAGTGACCACAAAGCTCTGGCCAAGTCACAACGTCAACGACTACGTCAACGACTACGTTAACGATTGCCTTAGTAACGTCATCGACTGTTACGATCGGTGTCACACCAAGAGGCTACAGGGTAGGGTCGAGGTGCAGTGTGGATCAAAAGGGGGTTGTTCTTAAGGTAAACAGTTCAGGTGTGGGATAACGCGCTGAGGTTCTGATGATCGGTCTCTAGTAGGAACTAGATGTAGATTCGAGGTTGACTACTGAAGAGCTAGTAGTCCCACTATCTAAGCTATTTAGGTAAAGGACGTCTGTTTATATATCCACAGGTTTTGGCTTGATCGTAGTGATCTGTGTAATCCGTCGCTGTTCTGTGGGATCACTCAGATCATTACGGGCTTCGTTGATCTGCCTGATCTGTCCGATCCATTGTAGGTCGGACAGATCACTGAGATCACTTTCTTATCTCACGGGACCCTTATCTCTCGAGTCACGTGACTCAGGCAGGCCTTCCCCTTGGTCGCCTGTGCGGGGTTCTCCCGCGAGGGTCTCGCTTTTGACGTGTTCCTGTTGCCGCAAGAATGCCAGCTGCATTCTTGGTCGTAACATCGACCTTCCACCTCTCCCTGTACTTAAGGAGAGGGACTCTCTCCCTCTGCCTCTTCCATAGAACCTAGCTTAGAACATATGAAGAATTGAACCTGCTTCGGCAACCCCCTCTCATACCGCACGCGTGCAATCGCTTTCTACCTGGGCCTTCCAACAATTGCAAAGCCAACGATATCATTCCGCTCTGCTTGCCAGCCCATTCTTCGCATCTAACCTAGCCGCTCGACGTCGGTCTTTATGGGTTGCTGAAAAAGGCGTACGGCGCCGAAATATCAGCTTTCGCCCAAGCTAACATTACGCACATCACCAAGGACGACTTTTTCCCTGCCTTTCATGCGGCTTTCAACCCTGTTTTCACGCAACAACACGTTAAAGGAGGGTTCCGAGGGGCAGTCCTAGTCCCTTTCAACCCGGACGTCGTCATTTCGAAGCTTAACGTGCGGTTGCGGACGCCGACACCCCCCGGGACCGCCGACGGCCCGCCCCTGCCTTGGGTCTCACAGACGCCACAGACTGCTGCAGAAGCACTTTCACGAGGGATTCTGATTAAAAGTCAAGTGGCCAGGCATCAAGGAAGCTCTCCAACACCGATTCTACGTTCAGTCGACCAGGGAACGAAGGCTACGGTGGCAGTTGGTCACCTGATCACCCGTTTGTCTGGTCGGGTCAAGGCGCTTAAACAGGCCAACGAGGCCCTTTCAAAACGCCGGAGGGCAAAAAGGACCCGGCTGCAAGATTCTGGGCCTCTCAGCGGTGAGCAGGCTAGCCAGCTTTTGGTCGAGAAGGGCGAGGTTGAGGAAGAAAGACGCGACGAGGGTGCGGAGGAGGAGCCAACGAAGCGGCGCAAGACTGGCGTCCCGCAATGTGGCATTTGCCACAAGACCGGACATAATGTAAGGACTTGCTCGAAGGCAAAAGATGTAGATAGTTCGTCAGATTTCGAGTTGGATTAATTCATTGGGACTTTTTTTCGGGGAGTTGTAAGGATTAGAAATTGAGAGGTCTGGAAAAGTGCGGCGCTCAATGATGTGAGGCACTTAATGATAAACCACGTTAGTTATAACGTTATATTTATTATTTTCCTAATTGCCATTCTGAAATTATATTTTGAATTTCCCCCCATGTTACCTCTTTCGCCACAACCCCACCTGCTGCCGACGCCTCTTGCAAAACCACAGTTGGAGCACCGCTGCCACCGCCTGGGTTGTTTACCAACCCTTTTAAAATCCGGCGAGCGACATTGCGCAAGTCGGCAACCGTCAGCGTGCTGATCCGGCGAGTTACCTCATAGACCGGTACCTTTCGACCGTGTACCTGCACCTGGCGACCCAGGTCCTCAAGCTCAACCATTCGGCTTTCCAGATTCATCAACAGACTGGAACGCAACTGGTTCTTAGCGCGGTCAACCTCGGCCTGGCACAGGGCCGAGTAGCCTGACTCCAAGGTAAGAGCACGCAACTCCCGACACATGACCTCGAGCATCTTGGCGGTGCGGCCTGGGTAGCATGAGGCGGCAATGCCAAAGAGCCCGGAGTCGGTGTAGGCGTGATTGAAGGCGACGCACGACTCGACCCAGCCGTGCTGATTGAGGACGTTCGTGTATAGCCGAGAATACATTCCCTTGCCCGGGCCGCCCGCCGAGAATGACCCTCCGCCGCCCAGCAAGGTTTGCAGGGCCGCGAGCGCGTAGATGTCATCAGAAAGGATAGGCAAGCCCTCAAACGCGAGCTGGATGTGTGTAAACGTTGGCATCTGCGGATTAAGGGGCGGCGGCTGAGGTGGTAGAGAGAGGAACCCTCCCGTGTAGTGTGCGGCTTGCCGTTGCAGCAAGGCGAAGGGAACAGGGCCTGCCGCCAATGACGGGGAGCTGGAGACAACCGAGGCGTTGTGTGGGGCTGAAGTAGAGAGGTTTTTGAAGAACGGGATTTTGGAGAGCAACCTCGAAGGGGACTGTGACTGCCCGGACGTAGGCGGCACAAACGACGACGACGACGATAGCGCTGACGGCGAAAGTGTGAAAGTCGATTCCTGGCAGTCCTGGGCCAGGGCCGCACCCTTCATGTCGCCGAAATGTTGCTCCGTCAGCCTCACGGCATCCCCGTGTGGAACCCCAGCGAAGGCCACTACCATCCTCTCCGGGCGGTAGAAAGCGTCTCGGTAGGCGGCTACGACGTTGCAGTCGATGGCGGAGAGTCGCTCCTGTGGACATAGCAGGGGATTGCCCAATGTGTTGTCCCTGAAGGCGGCCGTATGGACGAGCTCGGGCAGGATGAGGCCAGGTTTGGCCCAAATCTCGTCAATCTCATACTGCGCCGTCTCAAGCTGCTGCCCGATCTCGTCGTCGGTAAGTCGCGGGTTCCGGATCGTGTCTGCCAGGAGCTCGACCGCGGTGGGGATGGCCGCGTTGAAAGTGGCGGCCTGGTACATCATCGACTCCCGCGACGACGCGCACTGAATGTTCCCGCCCAGATCTTCGAGCGCGCCCAGCATGTCGTCGCTCGAGCGTGATGTCGTCGACTTGAAAGCCAGGCGGTCCATGATGTGGCTCGTCCCACATAGGTACGCGGGTTCGTGCCGTGATCCCGCGTCTATGTAGACCCCGACGCCCGAGAAGGCCCCCGGCAGCGCCTCCGAGGCGACGCGGATGCCATTCGAGAGGGTGCTGATGTTGTCGAGTTCCGTAGGCTCCTGGTTATGGGGAAGGCAGACAAAAAATGCCTTAGCGTTAGCGGTCGAGAAAATAAAGGAGACAATACAATCGCAACCGGAGTCCTCGACATACCCTGGCTCTCGGAGGGGCGACGGTTGCAAAGCGCCTTATGTCAATGCTTGGGAGGGAACGTGCTATGGACGGAGCTCCAAGTGATAGGAAGCCTGACGTAGATGCTCTCTGGCCGAGTTGCCGGAGAGAGCGAGATCGAAGCATCGCAGGAGGCAGCAGCCGCAGAAGGCTTCGACCGCAAGGGCAGTTTTCTTTCTCTCAGACGCAACCGGACCACAACTTCGGCTCGCGAAGGCAGGCAGGTCAGAGGCAGTAGGTGATACCTAACCTAGGTAGGTGTAGGTAGGTAGGTAGGTTGGCAGGTAACACTGGAGCTGGGGCGAGTTGAGGTTTTCCGGCGAGTTGGAAGGGCGCTTATCGATAAGCGCCAAGACACGCCAGGGTCATCCCAAAGAATTACACCATGCCGCCCCTATTTGTGCTTGGCTGATCTCTAACTCCGACCAATGGTACCTCTCTCTGTATGCGCACAAGGTATTTAGGTACCTTCCTAGGTACCTAGGCAGGCAGCAGATAGGTACCTAAGGTGGGCGTGCCGAGGTAGGTACCTGGCGTTGATCCGTCGGTTCTCCGTGTCTCGTAATAACGACCCCAAGGTCGTTGAGGAAGTGATGAGCAAACAACGGCGTTAGGCTCGCTCAGGCACCACCTAACTTAGCTCTAAAGCCAGAAACGGCTCATGGTGTCGTTTGATTCATGCCCGTCGCCGGCGAGAACGACTTCCTTGATCGCCCGTATACGGCGGAGGATGGTTGGCCGTCTGATATGCCATGTGCTCGCGCTCAGGCTATCAATTTGGCCGGCTGCCGAATTTCCACACCCAGGCGTCACGACAGATGGGTTGTCAGATGGCGCGTCTAGAATTTCTAGGGGGATTCCTGGTGCCGAGCTCTCGGACAGGGCCTCCCAGATCAATTTGGGCGCGGACGTTTGGGAACTTTTTCTCACGACATCAATGGACCTGGATGGATTTATCTACCTATGTTTCGTCAGGGGTTAGGGAGGTCGAATTTCGGTGAGTTTGGCTGGCCTGTCGAGGGCTGCCCACGTCTGCCTGGTAGCCAGAGACCCTCACCGTAACGGAAAGCGGCACATACGACCTGCGCTGTGCACATCCGATGTCCGTGGTTGCAAATGAGTGAAATGCCTGAACCCACCCACCAGCCATGAGTCCCGGCCACCGGTTCGCTCACCCCCGTTTGGCGGTTGCCACATGTCAAGGCGGCTGTATTCTGGAGCGGAGATCAACCAACTTGGGGCCAGACTCGCAGGCAGAAAGAGGCCTGAGGGAGGACTGTTTTGTTCATTCGAACACAGCAGAGAGGAAGAGTGGCACGGCTTGACGCCTCGCATATGCGATCCAGATGGTGATTCCCGCGTCGGATGGCTGTGACGACCCTGAGGAAAGGAGGGGGGAAAGAACAAAAACAAGAAAAAAAAACCTGCCCGAGCAGGCTGGACTGGGTTGAAATCACCTGAGTTTACAGGAAGCGGAAGTACGATGGCTGCCTATTGCCATACGCTTGCTACGTCGCTGTTCTTCTACCTTCTTGTTGCGTGAGCTGCCCCCGCAACGGTTCCGTTTGGGCAAACAGCAATAATTCGCTAACGGGTACTGCGGTAGGTAGGCGTGAGCAGGCCCCAGCGCGCCCAGCAGCTGTGGCAGTCTGGTGCCTTGTGCTTATGGTGGCGACCCTCCGGAGCCCGTGCTGCTGTGCTTCTTCTACTTTCGAATAAGTCCCTTGCTCTTGGGAAGCCCGACTCCCTGCGTGTGGAAATTCTCCAACTGTTTCGAAATCAAAGAGCCATGGAGTGACATGGATAGGTACCTCTAGGTACTTACCTACCTATAAGTAAATACCTGAACAAGGATCACGGAATATCGAGCGGCGGCAGCAAAGAATTGATCGGTAACACAGTAAAAGTAACGGTCACAGCGCCCGCCAGCACCACCGCCAGCGCCACCATTCAGCTGCCACGAGCCAGTTCGCCGTACAAGAAGCAGCACACCATCCACCAGCACCACCGGCACCAGCACCACCGAACCCCCTTCCTCCTTCACTGCACGCCGGCCTCACGTCCCAATAAGAATAGCAACAAACCCCATACCGCCCTTGGCAGCAGCAACAAGCGGACCAGGCTGAACCTGCTAAGTACGCACGCATTCGCCCGTTTAGCTCGAGCATCGTCGGCCGTTCGACTAGATCTGTCGGCCCACCCAGCCATCGACTTTTTCCCCGACGCCGGCCACCGCCGCTAGGACAACGACCACGGCTACTGCCATCACGACCATCTCGGCGTCGTGTCCCGCACCTGCCAGTTCGCCAACTTTCTCTTTCATCACTGTTTGACCCTAATCATTCCGCGAGACCGTGTCAGCTCCTGACCCTCGCACCGCTCCCGCCGCTCCCGCCGATCCCACCAGCTTTCCTGGGCCGTTGTTCGCGGCAGCGACAGAGTCGAGTAGAGAGGCCTCTTTCCGTCATAAACAACAGTATCAACCAGCGCAGCGCGACCTAGCACGCCTCCGACGGCTTTCGCTCTGCGTCTCTCCGGCCGTCTCCGTTCCTCCTCGTCCCTCAACCAACCACACCCCGGCGGCAAAACCAAACAGCCGGCCGGTTCATCGCTGCCCGTCGTGACGTCCCTTTTCGGTCTGCTGCCAGGGGTCGCACCCTCGCCGGCGGCTGTTCCCGCCCCAGCACCCCCACCCGCGCCCACTTCTCTGCCCGTGCCAACGACCACGAACACATCGACGACCACACCCACGCCGACTCCCACGCCCGCGCCCGCGCACACCACCCGTACCGTAAGCGCAGGTGCCATGACCCGGACACGGGCTGCGACGGCCTCAGACGCGGCCGTGCTTGCCGCGGTCGGGGGTGGGGGTGGGGTTTCCGGTGCGGACTCGCTTCCGTCGATTCGGTTCTCAACGTTCTACGACCCTCGAGCCACGCGGCCTTCGTTGACGTTTAGCCCTGTGTCGAGGACACTGCCGACTGGGGGCGAGATCATTCGTGTCGGCCGGTACTCGGAGCGTGACTCGCAGCCCAATGTTCCCGTCAACATCCCCTCAGCCGCGCCGGTGGGCTTCAAGTCCAAGGTGGTCAGCCGCCGCCACTGCGAGTTCTGGTGCGAGGGCGGCAAATGGTACATCAAGGACGTCAAGAGCTCGTCTGGCACTTTCCTGAACCATATACGCCTCAGCCCGCCCGGCACAGAGTCCAAGCCGTTCCCCGTCAATGACGGCGATATCGTCCAGTTGGGGATCGACTTCAAGGGCGGCGAGGAGATGATCTTCCGCTGTGTAAAGATGCGCCTCGAGCTGAACCGTGGATGGCAGAGCAAGCTGAACGCCTTCAAGTGAGCCAAGCGCCCTTCCCCCCGATTCCTTTCCTCCGTCATTCTCGCCCTTCATGCCTTTTCTCCGTCTCTGTGTCTACCTGCCTCGGCAAGGTGCCTTCAAAACAAGAGGTCACCTCCAGCGCTAATCACTTACCAACTCCCTCTCCCCCGCTCTTTTCCCGCAGCGTGACCACGCATAAAAGACTCCGAAACATGACGAGGTCGAGCGAGGGCGGCGGCTCGGCGCAAACTTCTCAGGATTGCTCGATATGCTTGAATTCGATTGCGGTACGTCCTTCCCCTTCGCGCGTGTGAGGCGCCGTGTTTCCGAGAAACCGAACTGACTGTGCCCGCCCACGCCCTGGCTGGTGTTTGACTGGTGGTGTAGCCCTGCCAATGTCTTTTCGTCGCTCCCTGCTCCCATACGTGGCACTACAAGTGCATCCGCTCCCTCCTCTCGTCGCCGCAGTATCCCATCTTCATTTGCCCCAACTGCCGCGCGGCAGCCGACCTCGAGGCCGAGGTCGAAGATCCCGAGGAGTGGGAGCAGCTGGAGTCCGATCTGGAGAATGCCGAAGCCGCGGGTGAGGGAGGTTCAAGCATAGGTCTTGACGACGGGAAGGGCAACACCGCGGGCAATCCTGCAGCGACGGAGGCGTCCTCGGCGGCTGGGGAGCCGTCCAGACTCTTGGAGGCATCCAAGCCGGATCTGCTGAGGCCAGCGCCGTCCTCAGAGGCGGCGATCGGAGACGAGCCGGGCGAGGCCGCCGCGTTGGCTGCCCCGACCGTACGTTCGGATGGATCACTGCTTGACAGTGAGCTGTCAGCTCACGCGACCTCTCAGCCCGTCCCGATTCCTGGCGTGCCCTCAACCGCCTCGGCGCGCCGGCTCGGTGCCCAGGCATGCGCGAGCGGTAGTTCCGGGGATCGTCAGGCCCGCACGCCGTCCCCCACCGGAGTAGGGTCACTTCACTTGAACGGCGTCACCGAGGGTCCTATTACGCCTCGGAATGATGCCGGCCCATGGGTGTTTGACGGCAGCGGTGTCCTCATGAGGGTCACCCCACCTACGACGGCTGCCGGTGCCCCTTCCGCCCTCGGCGCTGGTCAGATGAGCAGCCTGGACGACATAGCAAGGACCTGAGATAGCCAGATGAGCAAGCGAACCATGTGGGCTCGGTCGACGTACCGGCGCGTCCGTGCTGTTGTGCCATTGTACCACTGTACCGCCCTCCCACCTTCTACAGCCTTTGCTCACCATGCCAGCCGCGACTTGCCTCGCCTCGCCCGAGCTCGGGCGTCTATTGCTCATTATCGTCGCTCTGTTGAGTCTCCTGTATCTACTTCCGACGGCTGGCTAGCGCTCCGTGGAGCTTTCCAGCTGCACTTTTGTTACCGAGAAGGCAGGCCCCCCGTCGTCCTATTCCTGGCTTACAGGATCGTGGCGACCCGGGACAGGTGTGGCGCTGCTCGAAGGAACCGCTTGTGCAGCCAGTCAGTACGGTGTTGACAGAGACGACCGAAGCTGCCACGCAGGAGGGTTTAGTCAGGCTGCTGCTGCCGGCAGCGCCAACCCCCTGCTCTTGTTTACCCTCCCTTCTTTTTGCAAAAGGGGTTTTGCCTACCCCTTTGCCACACCTTCTCCCGGTCCCACTTTCTGAGTAACCAAACCCATGGGTAGAGAGCTGGCTGTCTCACATTACGACGAGCCTTCATATCGTACCTGTTGGCTTCGGCGGGACCGTAGCTAGCCTCGGAAGCCTGCCATTTATCGACTGTGGATTCGGGAGTTGGCGAAATCCCCGGGGTACACCTAGCTCTAGATACCTTCCTATGTAGGCATGTGCTAGGCTAGTTCCTGGCAAGAGCGTCTGTTGCTTTTGCTGATCCTTCGTCCCATCTCTTTTTCTCACCCTTGCTTTCTTTTTTTGCTTCCATCGTTGAAACGTCATTCCTCGGTCGTTTTTCTTCTTCTTCCACCCCCTTGTCCGCGTTTGCACGGTCGATTTGCATTTGCATTTGGGACTTGGGTCATCTAGGTTTGCGCAGAGAGTGCGCGGGAGCGCAGGGGGGGCATTTACGAACTTGTCCCCGATTTAATTATACACGGCATACCTGAGGTACACGAACGTATATACACGTATTTATATACATACGGGATACGGGCACCGACCTTCGTTCTCTCCGGCTACCTCGCATCGTGCCGATGAATATCGTGCTGCCTCTATCCAAGCTATGATACTGCGCTTTTCCACGGCGTGAGGTGAAGAGTAGGGTCTAGCACGGGAGTGGCCATGTGCCCTAAAAGGCGACATCGCCTTCCTCGGTTTTCTATCCACCTACGCCACCCCTATCACATTTAATCCGATGCCCTCAAGAGACATCCAGTTGGACGCCTCTAGGTGCCTATCTTGTAAAAACCGCCTGGCCCAGCCTCTCGATCTCGCGACCGTCAGATGTATTGCGGCCGACGGCATCCAGGAGCCGTTTCCACTCCTGCTGGTCCTTGAGCCGAACGGCCTCCTCAGCGGCCTTGACAGGAAGACCACACTTCTCATACATGGTTATCATGGTAGCCTCGCCCTTTAGATTTGTGCATTTAGATATAAATGTTGCCGCCAGACGAGGGTTTCCAGCCAGTAAGACAAGATTAAAGAAGGGCTGTTGTAAGAAAGGGTAAATAAATGTCAGTGAAGTCATCAAGCGAAGACGGTTCAGAGGGTGAAAATCGTCGGCCAACCCTGCTCAGACCTGCAAGCCCCGTCTTTATGCTCACCTCCCAGCCGATAGGGCTTCTTTTCGCCTTTGCAATCTCCTCGACCTCGTTCCAATCACGTTTTGCGACGAGTGCACGTAGTCTACCCACGGGCGAAGGTTCTGCGTTAACTACTGGACGCTGTGGAGGTGCGATGAAAGGATGGGTTGGATCCAGGAGGGAGGGAGGCGGGAGGAGGTAGGTGGCAAAGACCAGGGCCCCCCCTTCTCCTGCCTCTCGGGGACAAAGAATAATGATAACAATGATATTAAAGAGGAGAGTCGACTCACCGGATCCACCAAGCCACCCTCTCCGGGACCTTGAAGTCGGATTGTATTTTCTTGGCGCGGCCGTGATAGCCCAGGCGGATGAGCTTGAACATAGTCTCGTTGACGCTCAGGCCGGCAAAGGAGTCGTCCGAGTCAGTCAGGTCACGGTCGAGGGCCTCCTGCAAGCGCAGCAAAGCAGACGCCTCCTTCATAGCGCGCAGCTCGAAGGCGCTTTCGCGAGCGTTGTCAGCCAGGAGACGGGCAGCGAGGGCCATTTTGTCGGCGGTGGTTCGGGCGTCGGGTTGACGCAGGGCCTCGCGCAAGAACACGCCGGCACCATCCAGCCGTCGGTCGTCCTGGTAGTACAGGTCCTTGAGCATCGCAGCGTCGCCATCGCGGGCCGCGGCAGCCTCAACCAGCGCCGAGGCGACTGGCCGGCGGCTGACGGCGCGGAAGAAGGCAGCCAGCGGCAGGCGGCGGCGCAGCTCATGCAGCACGCCCAGCACCAGGTCGGTGTCGCCGCTCTCGACCGCCTTGTCGAGCGCCACCTCATCCTCGCCCATCGACAGCAGCAGCGGCACCTGACGTCCGGCGCGCGGCTCGTGGTTCAGCAGCTCGGTGGCCAGCCGGGCGCGGCCCTCGTAGTGGGCGGCGCGCGCAACGGCCTCGAACGAGATGCCGGGGCGGCCGGCCAGCCGCTCGACCACCAGGCGCGCCACGGCGTCGTCGTCGCCGGCGCCGAGGCGCACCTTGGCGCAGGCCCAGTGCACGTAGACGCGGTCGGTCGGTAGCCGCAGGTAGCCGGCGACGCGGAGCGCGAGCGGGTACTCGTGGCGGTCCAGCAGGCGGCCGAGCAGGCGCTCCGGCGTGAGCCGCTGGTACTGCTCGAACGAGAGCGGCAGCCCAATCTCGTAGAAACGCACCGCGTTCAGCACCCGCAGCGTCTCGCACATGTCGACAAAGTCGTCGCTGTTGTACATGTCGAGCACCGACTTGCCAAACGACGCCGCTTTGAGCAGCTGCTTCTGCCAGTGCGTGTTGAACTCCTGGCCGGCGGCGTTCACGCACGTGTCGACAGCCTCGGTCAGGTTCGCCCGGATCAGCTGGATGTTATCGTCTGCCCTGGGCGACTGCATTTCCAGCTGCTCCACGGCGTCCAGCAGGATGGACGCGGCAGACTCGGTCCCGAGCCGGAAGACCTCCTCGGTCACGTCGGGCACCTTTTGCAGGAAGTCGCAGGACTCGTTGCTCACCACGCGGACGCCGTCGAGGTCCGGCACGACGTGGACGCGGCCGTCGTAGAAGAAGGTGGCCACGGCCGCTCCGGGCCCGACGAGGTGGATCTCGTCCTCCCAGGCGATGACGACGGCGTCGATGCCGCACCACTGTAGAGATTTGGGCGGGATCTTGGACTTGAGGTCGTGCTCGCTCAGCCGCATCTGGAAGTCGCAGGTGATCACGTGGACCCTGCCCGAGGCGGTGTAGAGCGCAGCATGGCGGCCGTTGGGAGAGACGGCCATGTGGCTGAAAGGGCCGATGTCGAGGAAGCGGTCCTCGCACTCGGTCACGTCTGCCACATACACGGTCTGGCCGATGCTGAGGAGCACCTCGACAGACCTCGAGAGGGTGTGGCTGGGCGGAATCAACGTCCACGAGTGCACCTCGCTCTGGCCCTGCCCCCGTCCCTGGGCCTGTACCTGCGCCTGTGCCTGTGCCTGTGCTTGTGCCTGGCCCTGTCCGTGGTTTTCCGTCGGGGGCAGAGGCGCCAGCGGTTTGGGACGGGGCTCCTCATATGATGCCACCCATACGAGTGTGCTGTTGGATAGCAGCGCGACGAACCCAGTGCCATAGAAGCGGCAAGAGAGGACGCCGTGCTCGTCGGCGCCGTGGCCCAGCGAGAACTGCGTGAACTCCCCCTGAAGGCCGTAGTAGCAGCGCACGATGCCGTCCTTGCTCACCACCAGGAGCCTCTCGTCCTCAGACCATCCCAGGCCTCGGATAGCTCCCGTGTCCCAGTTAATGCTCCGGATCAGCTTACCCGCGCAGCTGTATATGTCGATGCTGGGGTTGCTGGACCTGCCGGCTTTATACTGGTGAAGCTTGTTCTCGTCGCGGTAGAGGGCAATGGCGCCCCCGAAAGGAGCCCCGGCTACATGATAATTGTCCAGGTTCAGGTCTAGGTCGAAGACGGCCGTGTAGAGCGGGATCTTCCGATAGTACTGGTCTCCCACCTGCTCCCAGCCCGCAGTCGGATTCAGCTCCATGGTGACGGTCCCTAGAGTGAGAGAGCCGCCTCGTTCTGGTTCGCTCGGTGATGTGTTGATCAGCGATCAGTGTGCGTCCGAGACCGTGTGTGAGAGACGTGGTCCTGAGATCGCGTAGCTACAGGCCATCCCTCTCGGCGCCGGACTTAGGCAAGAGATGCCACCCGGGAAAGGATCAGGTGCCTATTGCTTGCTCTTTCCTTTTTTCTACCTTCTTTTTAAGCTTCTTTTTTTCCCTTTTTCCTCTTCTTTATTTGGGCGGCATTGATTGCGGTCGTTGGTCTATACGTGCATCCAATGCGCGTTGGTGTTGGACGCTGCGATCATTCGTGCTTGGGGGAGAGCTTGTGCACAGGCCACTGAAAGCTGTTGTAGCTGCCTGAAGACAGGTAAATACGGGCGCCCAGGTATGACACCTGAACACAGCCCCGCGTGCTTTGTACACTGGTATCGACCCAACTCCAGCTGCTCAAACCTTCACCCCTCCCATCACTCCCGTTGTCATACTCAGCGTTCACTGGAAGCGATCACTACTTGGTAAGTTGGGCAGTTGGGCCTTCTTGTCGACATCGCAACTTTTTTTTTCGGCGACCCCTTTCTTTTCATTACTTCCAGAATATTCGTTCTCGCCTTCGTGAGATTGCCATGCCGGGTTGGCGAGACGAGTTCCTTGCATCCATCAAAGCGGTGGAGATTAATAACCCGGTCAACCGCGACCTTGTGGACACATGTGAGCTCAGCCCATTTAACTACCACCAATATAGCTAAGTAGGAATCCGGTACTTGTTTTGTCAGTTGATTAGAAGTCCGTCGACTGAAACTCGCCCCGACAGGCACGCAGTTACAGGACCGTGTGGCTGCTCTCGAGGCCGAGAAGAACGCTCTTCTCCAGTCCACAGCTCCCCAAGGCCGGGAAATTGTCAGCACCAAGCAGCCGCAAGGCCCAACCTCGCTGGGGAAAGGCCCCGCTAGCCCCGACCCAACAGTAGCAAAGCTAAGGCTGGACCTGGCCGAGTCCCTGAGAGCCCAGGGACAGCAGCAAGCGAGGCTGAAGGTCGCTGAGGATGAGCTTGAGAGGCTTCGCGCGAAGACGGCGAACGACACAAAAACCCTCCGACTGCTCACCGCAGAGCGGAATGCCCTGGCCACCAAGGTCCGGGACCGCGATGAGGAGCTCCGCGGCAAGTCTAAGCTCGTCGAGGTAGGCTCAGCTGGCCCTCGCCGCGCACACCAGTCACTGCCCGAGAGGTTAAGCGGGGCGGGGGGCGAAGGAGACGCGTGAAAGCTCATTTGCTGGTTTGCGGGATGTGTGCGCTGCTGACAAGAAGTCCGCCAAAATCAAATCGCAGGAGGTCCAAGATGAGCTCCTGGCCTTGACCCTCCAACTCAACGTGCTCGAACAGCAGAAGGCCAAGGTTCAAGCCGAGAACAAGGAGCTAGTGGACCGTTGGATGAAGCGCAAGGGCCAGGAAGCTGACGCCCTGAACCTGGCCAACGAGCCGCTCTTCACGAAACGGTCATGATTCGACCCGCGCCGTTCTCCCGCACGTCTTTGGCCAAAATGCGCAAGCCCCGCACGAGCCGGGCCGCGGTGTTAATGCCCTCAACGCTGTTGGACGTGGAGCGTTCTTTCGCCGGTAGGTTCTCCACGGGCGTCCGAGACGGCTGAAAACACAGCTAGACTTTGCTCGGCTTATCATCTGTCATCGACATGCTGACCGACCTCGTCCAGGTACTAGGGCGTATTATTTCCCTTCCGGCCCAGGGCCCGAAGCCCAGGACACGGCTACTCAGGTACCTACCTACCTGGTACCTACACCTACCTGCCTGCCCAAGGAGGTACTCACGGGACCCTAGGTGCCTGGTAGCTCGGGCGGCTACATACACAAGGTAGGTACTATGCTAATACTACTTTTACTATCGCTACCTGAACTACCGCTATCACTGCTATCAATGTCGCTGCTGCTGCTATACACATGCTTGTTTCTTCGACGAACCCAAACGAGAGCAAATGATGTAGGTCTCGCGAGGTTATGCTTGCAATGTCAACTGGCGGGCTGATAATGCTACAGTGGGGATTGGTATTGACAGCACAAAAATGAGGGCAATCGCTATGCGTCAGTGAGGGCCCTTTTGGCTGAAGTGACCCGATAGGCCATGTTGGCAGATTCCGCTTCTTCTAGGGAAGAAAAGCCAAGAGGGGAGGGAAGGAGGGGAGGGGGGTTCCTTCATTTCCTTGTCGAGATGCAGAAGGAACCTCCTGCGCCGGTCCAACTCACATATCCTTCGGGATAGGTGAGGCGCTCGACATCGAGGATGGTGCTCCCCACGTCGTTGGCGGCGTTCTTCTGGTCGTGGACGAAGCTCTTAAGCGACACGATCTTGCACCCGCTCTTCAAGTCCAAAAACATGCGGACAAGGTCGTCGTTTAGCTGCGAGGTGAATGCTTGGTTGTTCACCAGCACGACATCGGCTCGCTTGAGCGCCTCGTGCACCCGTTCGTTGACCCGGAAGTCCCCCCTCTCAAGATACACCTTGCCAGGCTCGACACCCCAGAGCCGACAACGCGCAGAGAACTCCCGAACCTGGGCGTCGGCCAGATTGCAGGCGTTTTCCATCATCTCGAAGCCCCAGCTTTCGCAGCCAATGTCCAGCGCCGCCTGCAGGACCACGTTGCCGACGCCGGAGCCGAGGTCGACGAACACCTGGTCTGACGTCATGCGAGTGCGTCTCACGAGGATGTCGGATATGAAAGGGTGCAGCAGCTCGCCATAGACATTGTCCGTGCCGTTCTCGTACTTGGCGAGGAGCTCGACCTTCTGCGCGACAGTGCGGTCGTAAACCTGCTCGAGAATGAAGGCGACCAAGTCGGATGGGATGCTGCGCCTCTGGCCGAGATTGCGCGCCAACACGCCGCCTTCCAGGAGCGCCAAAAGCTGGCTGTTGTATCGGGCGAGGGCGGCCTTGAAAGCCCTGAAGTCCCGCACCGTTGGGCTTGAGGCGCGCTGAAGCTGCCGCACCAGCCCGCTATTGGGGTTGAGGAATGGCCGGGCCTCGCCCTCGGAGAGATAGGTCTCGGCAACGTGCTTGACCACTCGGATGGTTTCTGAAACGGCATCAATCTTGTCCTTGCCGGACACCAGCTCGTATCTAGGCGGCAGCGCAATCGCATGTCAGTGCCGGGTCTCTATGTTGCTGGCCTACCGGCCTGCTAGCCCGCTAGCCCAGGGCATCGCGCTTGCCCAAGCGCGGCGGGGCTGTGAGATTTTGGGAAGGCAAGCAGGCGAAGATCGGAGGGCCGGAGGGCCGAAGAGGCATGGCGGTGGGGTTCTCCGTTACCTTTCTCTTTGCCGCAGCCCTGGATACTGCAACTCTACGGCGACCTCCGTCGGGGGCGCGTCGAGGGAGGGCGTGCATTTCAAACTTAAAGACGCAACCTCGGCGGCGTGCACTAGGCTAAGCTCTTCTCGGGAGCGCGGAGGGTCTCGCAGGGACGACGCAACGAGCCTCCGATTAAGATCAACGACGCGGTTAGTGTCTTCCCTACGCTGCCGCTTCTGCGCATCGAGGCTGTCGGTCCAGTCCTCGTCATCGGAGGCGGAGTCGTCACGGTCGAAGGCTATGCGGTCGCTGGCGGGGGACCTACGCGGGGCCTTGCTGGCGGATTTGCGCTTACGGCTGCCGTGGCCGTCTGCAGATGACGAGGATGTGGTTGGCAAGGGCGATGCGCTGCCCCGCGGCCTTGGCGACAGGCGAGGTGACCCGGAGGCGGCGCGGAACCGATCGCCAACCCTGGTCAGCGAGTCAAGTTTCGGGTTCGGTTTCGGGTTCGGCGTCCGCGACGGCTTCGTCCCCTCGACTGCGGCCTTCTCGACGCGGATGGTTGGTGTCGCGACCTTGAATTTGGGCTTCTGGGCCAAGATGCCCATGGCGGTGGACCGGGGACTACGTGGACGTGTGTGTTTCGGTGGAGCGGGCTTTGCTTATTTGCAGGTGCCTGCCTAGTGGAATCGAGAACGACGAGTCTAAGGTGCGATTTCGACGGCAAAGCACGAATGGCAGGTAACAGCTCATGACAAGGGCGAAAAAAGCGAGGGAATTAAATAGAATCAATCGACAATCAATAACGATACAGGGAGACTATCGAGACATGTGCAGTGGTGAGTGCACCTGCGCCGGTAAGATGAGTAGGTAGGTAGGTAGGTACCTAGGTAGGCACCTGGGTTAGGTACCAGGTGCTGAGGTCGGAGGTCCCTACATATAGGTCAGGTATGTTCAGGTAGGTGGGTACCACTTTAGGTGACGCGACTGACCAGGCCTCCCGAGAAAAAAAAATATGCAGGTAGGTTGCGTTGGGGGAGGTGAGGTAGGTGCCACTCCTAAGGTTGCCTGCGCATCACGTGACACTTTCGAGATGGCTTACGTACGGCTTCAGCAAGGACCACCTAACCTAGGTAGCGAGGGTAGGTACCACCTACCAAATTTCTGTATCTCTCTAATCTCTGCCCCCATCATTCTCCTTCCTCCATGCCTTGGAGAGAAATTGTGTGTCAGTTGTCAATACGTCCGTCTCTCATCTTCGGACGCGTGACAGAGAAATGACTTGGGAGTTCAGGTTTATGTAGACTGTGTCCTGAATTGCAAGATTGGCAAGTGGGGGAGGACAATTAAACAGTGGGTGCACCCCAGCCCCATTCCTGCTGCCCCAGTTCTGTTCAGCTCTGTGGGGAGACGGCAAAAGGGCCGGCTGTGCATTGCGTGGCTGCGCCGTGCCGGGCTATATCCAGTGCATGCAGCAGACGCTTTTCGTTGTCGGAATCCTGGATGCTCCTCAAGCTTCCTTGCTTCCTTACTTCCTTGCTTCCTTCCGTTGTTGCCGCCATCCATGCGCCCCCCTTGATCAATGACGTTGGAACATAACACCAGAGGGCCGTCGTGGTAGGCCGTCTGTCGTGGAAGGCCGTCTGGACCGTGTGCGGGTTGGTAGGTAGGTGGTCAGGTAAGTAATTGTGTTGTTAGTTGATGGTCGTGCGCGGCCGGCCCGACTCTTGTCGACTTCTGTCGAATGCTGCTCCCTCTGGTCCATCATTATCACAGTTTCCCCATACATACACGCATACATACCTTCCCGTCGAAGTCGTCGACAACTGCCGCCGAGCTTGTTCTTTGCTCCTCTCCTCCTAGCTGCCTGTCTGTTTGTCAACCCGTTTCCGTCATGCCATGAGGGCACTCCCGCCACATTCCGATGCCACTTCTTCGGGCATGACCACCGGCGGCGCGACCACGGCCTCGCGCCGTCGCCAGTCCATGGTCAAATCCCTGCTCTTCCTCCTTCTCATCAGCTTGCTTGCTCCGGTGACGAGCGCAAACGGCAAGAACGGAGTCACTTTCCTCTTCCCTACCGGAGGCGAGGTCTTTTACTACAGGGATGTAGTCAACGTCACTTATATCTCCCCTTTCGATGCCCCCCGCCTCTTCATATTTTGTGGCACCAACGGGGGTAGCCCGCGATACAGTAAGCTCGCCCGCCCGCCCGTCCGTCCCCTCTCTTCCTCCCTCCCTCGCCCACAGAGCTGCAGGGCCTGCAGGGAACAGGCTCAGAGGCGCCCGCCACAAGACAGAGTACATTATGCTGGTTTAGTCTAACAAGCGGGCGTCGTGCTTCCACAGTCCGCACGGAGTTTGTTGCTCCATTGTCGGCCTGGGCTCTGGTCCAGATGAACTTCACCAGCTCAGACTCGTGTTGGTTAAATATTCGGCCCAATTCGTCAACGCGGTTCGGTGATAACAGCGACCACTTCTCCATTCTTGGGGCTCAACGTGAGGCGACCACCGTGGGCATGGCGACTCTGATGTCCTCGACCACGGCTAAATCCTCCCCTGGTCTCACCACCGAGGCCGCAACGGCCACGGCGGACACGACAGGCACCCCGGCCGGAGATGAGCGCGACGGCAGCCAACAAGCGGTCCTGGGACCCGGCGCCATCGCGGGCGTGTGCATCGGCACCGCAATAGTGGCGACCATCATCGGCGGTGCAGTGGTGGCCGCGTGCCTCGCTAGGAAGCGACGCACGTCTCAGCACCTATCCCGGCAAGGCACGAGCCCAGGTGCCTGTCGAGGCGCCCTTGGATTCCCGGAGTTCCTGGGAGGTAGTGGCGGCTGGGTTGTGGAGAAGCCTCGTGAGAAGATAGCAAGCATAACCAACACAGCCAGCGATACTCGCTCCGCCAGCCCACGAGATAGGGACAGGGACAGGGTCGGAGCCGGGGAAGGGACTGGGGCCGGGGACTTCGGCGTTTCGGTCCGCAGTGCCGGCGGACACTCGACATACTCGTCTTCCGGCTGCTACACGGCCTCGGGCTCGGATGGGGGCGGCTCGGAGCGACTCGGCGCGAGCCATCTCCCTGGCTACAATGCGCGGCTCGCTAGTTTCGCAGTGGCACAGATGAGCGTGCCCGACTTCAGCAACGAGGTGCACTACGAAAGGGCCGTCCTCCCAGGCTACTATAGCAATGCCACTGAGCAGGGGAGAGAGGACGAGAAGGAGAAGAGGGCGCAGACACCAGTGGTAGTTGCCCATGCGGCCTCCGGTGCCGATTCCTTAACCGACCGGCGGGGTACCACACCGGTGGAGTTGCCCTCCAAATATCAGTGTCAGGCTTGGGGAGGCGAGCAGGAGCTGCCGGCCCCGATTCTAGCGCCTGTGCAGCCAACATGGCCGCCGCGCAGTGCAGATCAGCTCGATCAGAAATGCTTGCTGAGTGACGTGGCGTTCTTGAAAGAGAATCGGGCGGTCACCGGGTCTGATGGCCGCCGGATTTACAGCAGCATGGACCCGGGTCGAGCCGGGCGTTTGACAGGCAATGGGTGACTGAAATTAGCGGGCGGTGCCAATAGAGCTACCGACACCGATACGCGTTTGAATCACAGACTAGCACGTTTCCTAGAGACACCTACCTCAAATAGAAGTGCCTAGACAAGGCGGGTAGGTGCCCTGCCTAGCGACCTAGGCGAATGGGGACCAGTCACGGCATATCCGCGACCTATGCGAGGCAAGGCGCAAAATATGGAGGGAACTCCGGGCGAAGCCGCCGTGCTCGCCACTCGGTAGTGGACCTCGGTCTCTCCTGCCACATCCGCATCGCCGCGCCGTGCAGCAGGGACGCGAAATTCCATCATCGGCGGACCATCTTCGGTATGTGATCGCTTCATGCCGTGGCAGGCCTATGACGGCTGCGCATATCTGGCTGGCACAGCAAGCTAGGCCCAGTTCCCGGAACTCGCTCGCTCGGCCGAGCCCACGCACGGCCGGGTCGGGAGGCAGAAGAAGTATAGCAACAATAATACCAACTCGCAGTCAACAAACGCTGTTGCTATTGGACCTTCTCTTTCTTCCTTGCGTTCCTTCTTTTCTTGTGGTCTTTCTGTACCTCGCTTCTCATCCCCTGTATGTTGCCCGACGGCTCGATGTGTCTGTTTCTTCCATCACTCCACGGTGCTGACACGCTCGCTGCACCGATTCGTTGACGGGTCTTCACTGATCTTCAGTAGTCTCGAGGACGGCCTTGATCATCTCGTTACCAACCTTGATGGCGTCGGCAAAGCGTGGTTCGAAGAATCGTTGGGTCACAATGAAACGCTCCCGCCATGTATCGAAGTGGCCCAGGCTAACGCACTCGGCCCAGCCGCGGGCCGCAAAGGTGAACTCCAGGTCGTCAGAGCGGAATGTGTGGTCGTCGATGGCGATGTGGAGGGCCTCATCCAGGCGCGCGGGCGAGCGGAATAGGTGCTCAGTAACGCCGAGCCATAGGCGGAACAGAGGTGTGGAGCAGATCATGTGGTCGTATGGCACGATCCCCAGGGCACTCCAGCAGTCGACCATGGCCAGGAGGCTCAGATGGTTGTTGGGCAGCACCGCACCTGTGCCCGGGGCCGTCGTGCTGCCGCCCGTGCTGCCGCTGCCGCTCAGACTAAACCGGTCCAGCAAGCCGTCGCGCAGAAGCGGCCGGGCCGCCCACTTAGGATTCTCCTCGCGGCCAAAGACCTTTTCCTTGGCGGCGTAGACCCGCACTCTCAGCTCGGCACCGCGGCCCTCTAGCATCAGTTTGAACAGCTCCGTGGTCGAGCGGGCATACTGGTCGATCTGGGCGCGGGCCTCCGGGTTGAGGATGGCTAGCCCTGCATATACATGCCACTTCTGCGCATAGATGCGGAGCATCAGATTGATCTTGGCGTTTTCGATGCCGCCGACATAGCGCGCGCCCTCCCAGGGGAACTGGGCCGACGCATGCCATGCCTTGCCCATCGACAGGAATGCCGCGTGCGTCACCGCTTGCGTGTCGGCCGTGATGCGGTCATGCTCGCGTGCCGAGAGCAGGACGTGCTTGGACCCGAGGCATCGGAGTACCGTCTCAACCTTGGCAAACGACTCAGCACTAGCCCGGTGTTTGATCAGGACCTGCAGATTGTCAGATCAGCCAGGAGATAGACCGAAGCCCCGCGGCATAAAGGTAGCGGAAGGGTAATTTTCAACTGGGCTGGCCAACCACTCACGAGAGGCTGGTCCTTGGGGTCGACGTTTGGGCCGTGCAATGAGTGGCACGACACGATGTCGATGTCGCTTGGAAGATGTTCCTCGAAGGCTCGGATCTCCGGGTCCTTGCACGAAGTCTGACCGCCGACGATTGCGTTCTGCTTGGTGGCTTCATCATGGGAAATGTGAGCATGCCGGCGCTGGAGAAGGCACGATAATGGATAGAAGGTGCATGCACTCATGTGTACGATCATGTATAACATGTGTACCTAGGTAAACATGCACAGCGAACGAACAGGCGAGGGGACATACAAGGACCATACTCGGCTACGACATGACCAATGGCCGCCGCCTCCACACTGTAAATGATATAGTCACTCGCTCGCGAGACAAGATGACCGTTCCGCAGAATTTGGATATTATTCTGAGCAGCGGAGCACACGATGATTGCTGTCCTCTCAGCCCCGCATTCCAGAGAATAAGAAGTAGCGACTGGGGAAGTTTACGTCGCGATCCAGCACCGGAGGAGCAAGTGGGCAAGCGGGCACAAAAGGTGGAGAGGTAGGCAGAGCGTACATGGCCCGAAAATTCCTCCAGTAAACTCTCGTACTTATCAGGCCGGTCACAGGCCATAACACTGGCCTCGAAAAAAATAAGGCAGGCAGGTGGTTAGCTAAAAGCAGGCTCTTGGCACGCCCTCCCAACCGACCGCACGAATACGAGTATATCTCTGCTGTTCTCAGTCTTCCCTGTCAGCCGTTGTCGGTCACCAAAGTGTAGCTCCCAGACATGCCCGTTGTAGTGCTCATCGGTAAAGAACGTCGAAATGGGAAAGGAACGGAGGATTGGGGAAGGGCTGGTTGGCTCAGACAGAATTGTTTAGGTAGCTGAGATCGTTCATCATGGAAAGTCGTCGACCACACCGGTACGCCAGAAAGGCTAGCCTAGCAAGTCTCGGACGATACTCTAGCCAAATGCACTCAAGTCATCATCGCAGTGTGCCAAATGTTCTGAAGGGAGAGGGATCCAAAAGGAGGGGGGTCCAAGAAGAAATCAAACCACTCACCAGAAGTGAACTTAAGAGCGAAGAAGGCTGCCTAGCGAGGAGAAATTG
>PYST01000466.1:0-25624 GCA_003049485.1 Ophioceras dolichostomum | reverse complement strand
AGGTGCGTCCCAAGTCGAGGTGGTGGGGGGTGGGCCGGAAAAGTGACCGGATTGGTGTCCTGACCGGATAGGTGGTAGATTACGTTAACTTTAAGTTAACTAACGTAATCGGACACACCTACCCGGACGGGACACCAACCCGGACACTTTTCTGCCCCACACCCCACCTCCTCGCATACCTCACAACACGACAGAGAGACTCTTTGATGCGCAATCTATATGAATCGAATCTCTATCTGCTGGGACATTTCTTAGCATTATGCTTGAGCCACCTACAGACACTACATCTCGGTAGTGCACGTTTTCGTGCCGTTGGCACTGTCCCTTCTGAGGGCCCCGCCTCTCCCTCTTCGACCTCCTGAACTGGTTCCTGGATGTCTTGAACCTTCTGGCGGCTCTCAACGTTAGCTACCCCTTCCCCAATCGTCATGGTACCTCCAGTCTGGATGAGTGCTCGGCGTTGTGCTCGTTTTCTCTTCTGTCGGGTGTTTTCCGCCCGAAGCCACGAGTTCTCGTCGTGTAAGAGAACAGCGTTGTGCATCGCCATCTGGTACCCCTTAACGATCTTCTGCGATGCCCGGTCTGTTGGGCTTGTCCCGCATTGACGGCGTCTTTGGATCCTATCAAGCTCAACGATATTCGATGGAGTCTTGAGGGGGAGCGTTGAGCTTGGCTGTTCAAGGACCGGCGGAGGGCTTGGTGTTCGCGTTTTAACTTGAAGCCGGGCAAGGACTCGGTTGGGATCGAATGGAACAAGCCCTGTTGCTGCAAAGCCACTTTTGATGTTTTCGAGCTGAAGGTCTTCTTTCGGGCGTCAAGGAAGGGTTCAAGGAATATTGGCTTGTTGATGTGATGAACTCCAAGTGCTATCTACGTTTTGATAACNCTTCTTTCGGGCGTCAAGGAAGGGTTCAAGGAATATTGGCTTGTTGATGTGATGAACTCCAAGTGCTATCTACGTTTTGATAACTCGCCGTAGGCTCGCTTCAGGACCGAGAAGCAGCCGACATCGAGGGGTTGATGAAGATGGGAGGAATGCGGCGGCATGCATTCGGTAAGAATAGAGTCCTCTTTGCAGAACTTGTCGAATTTTGGCGTAACATGGCTTCCGTGGCCGTCGAGGATGAGGAGTCGGTACTAGCCAACGGTTCGACGTCGGGTCTGCGGCTCAAAGACTTTCTGGAGCCATTCTAGAGTAAGTTCGGCGGTTGTCCAGCCATTTTCGCCGACTGCAATCCTCCAGGTTGTCGGCAATGGCAGTCCCTCATACCACGTCGAGATATGAACCTTCCCCTCGAAGATGATCAGCAGGTCGACGCTCCAGCCGTCTGCATTGATGCACTCGATGATAGTAGTCCACTCTCGGTTCCCAGGCTGAACAACAATAGGTCGATTCCTCCGGTCAGACCGAGTTACCACCTTGGCTGTACTAGCTACTCCCATTTGGAAGCCAGTTTCATCGAGGTTGTAGATGTCATAGTCGAGGATGCCGTTGTTGTTGACCGTGTCTTGGACTCGCTTAAACCATGCTGAGACCTTTTCTGGGTCTTCACACAAGGCTCGTTGATAGTCGTAATTTCGAGAATATTTCGACTTAAGGTGAGGCCGTCGGGCAAGGAATCGTTGGACCCATTTCTCGCCAACGGAGTCGTCCTCAGCCACGGTGGCCACAGCCGGCGTGTCAAGCAGTATCGAGCCGTCGCGTTCACAGATGAGAAGATCAGCCATCTGTCGAATATAGCCGATTGTCGGTGACATCCTACGGTCGTCCATTAATTCAATCTATTGAATCAAGGCAGCTTCCTCTGTTACGCTCAACTTTCGATGTCTGATCTGTGATTGTTGACGCGTACTACACCCTTTGACGCGTCCGTGGAGAGTTGACCTCGGCACATCAAACAGAGCTGCGGCCTTGCGAATACTTCTAATTTGGCCTGAAATCAGAGCATCGACTGCTAATCGGACCCGATCCTCGTGCTGCAGAGGTTTTGGCATCTCGCCATCATGGTGGCGAGGTAAGCGTGTCCGAAGTCGAGGTGGTTGGGTCCGCAGCTAAAAAGTGTCCGGGTTGGTGTCCCGTCCGGGAAGGTATCCGATTACGTTACATAAGCTGCTGCCTTTGAGATCCAACAGCTTACATAAGGTGTGGCCTGTGGGGGCTCCCAGTAGAGCGACCCCCCCCCTGTCGGGCGTCGCTCTCTTACAATAATTTCCACGCTTATATCAGCCCGCGTAAATGCATCGCCCGACGCCCGCAACAACGCTGCAGCGACGGCAACAACAACGCCGCAACTCCATGAATTTCAACGCTAACTACAATACTGTTGATTGTGTTGACTGATGATCACCAATCATCAGAGTTGTCGACCGCAAAGCCTCGAGTGACCACGAGGCTCTGGCCAAGTCACAACGTCAACGACTACGTCAACGACTACGTTAACGATTGCCTTAGTAACGTCATCGACCTTCCACCTCTCCCTGTACTTAAAGAGAGGGACTCTCCCTCTGTCTCTTCCATAGAACCTAGCTTAGAACATATGAAGAATTGAACCTGCTTTGGCAACCCTTCATATCGCACGCATGCAAACGCTTTCTACCTGGGCTTTCCAACAGTGATCGTAACACGTCGTTTCTTTACAGGGCCGGCGTCGCGATCGCCACCACCAGTGCCGGTTTCAGAGTACTCATCCGTTAAAGCTCCTTCTAACTTGCGCTTCGCAGCATTAGTAGTGATCTCCTCAACAACATCCTCCATCTCCTTGACCAAACCGCCGTCGTTTTGGGGGGACGACGACGAAGACGATCCCTTCTTCCCGTTGCCACCAAAGCCAGTGCTGTTGCCTTCCCCCCACCACTGCCACCACCGCCACTAGAGGCTCCTCTTCCATCTACCCTGGTAAGGTTGTCGTTCTAGGCTTTTGGTCTCAGGACGCCTCGGCAGTTGTCGCTACTGCACCGACACTTCTCGACGTTTTTGGACGAGAACGGGTTGAAGTTGTAGTCGTATGTAAGCTCGTCGCCCATCATGATGGGACGGTCCCCAGCGAAAAGGTCAATTCGAGGTTGGCTAGATCTATTGGATCATCTGACAGTTGAGCGAGCACAAGTGGTTTACGAACCTGGCGATGGTGCTAGTAATAGCGTCGAGGATCATGCCACGTTCGAAGCTCATGAGGTAGAAGCATTGGTGCTTTATTTGCAGGAGTATGGTTATCGAGCAGCGATACCGCATCCCAAAAAATCAAAGGAAGGCCTCGATATATCGGGTCTCAAATCACGTAATACCTGTTACGGCGTGGTATTGACCTCCGTTTCAAAGGTTGATAGAACTCCCAGAAAGATCAAGTGGCCAGACTCGATCTTTTCCTCCTTTTGGCCCAACAGGGTGGGGGCTCCTCAGGTCAAGCTCCTGACAAAAGGGGTGGGTGAGAGAACTACGCTGATAAGATCAACAAGGAGAGGTAGAGTAGACTTCGGCAAAAATTGATCGGAAAAACAAAGCCGCTAGATAACCAGCAGCCAGCATCCGAGATCGAAAATCCGAAATCGAAAATGTCACGATCACGGAACGCAGGCTTCAACAGCCATCATACTGATGCTCTAGAACGAAGACTCTTCTATGGAGAGAGAAAGAGAAGAGTCTGTGCAAAGCACTAGGCACGTCAAGGTCAAAAAAAGGTCATGCAGTGCGGGGTTTTGGTCACGTGACGGTACAGATCCTTGATCACGTGAGAGATGCACGTGCACCATCGCTGCTAGTGAGGCCGTTCAGTCTTGAGACCCGTCACAGCCGTCATAGAAAATACAGTCAAAGCTATTGCCCACTCCTCACGAGACAATTACAGCGCAGGTGGCCTATGCTCAAGATGTTCTGGTGCCAAGTTGCGCAGGGGCGTCCCGCCGAACTGGGCGGGGCCGCTGAAGCGGTCGGTATTGTACTCTATCTCGCTTGAGGTCGGGGATGGAATCCCCAGGGTGTCATCGTTGCGAGAGGAGGTCTGCTGATGCTGAGCGTCGTATTGGGCGTCATCGCTACAAGCCGAGTAGTAGTTATTGCGGCTACTAGTCGTCCATGTACATACCAACATCGCCGGGGTCGCTGACAGGGGCGCTTGCAACAGGACGGGCGGTGTAATGTGGCCAGAAGGGGCTTGCCTTGGGGCTCCGACGTGGAAGGGATGGAAAGCAGCGGCGGTCGGGTTGAAAGTGCTCGGCGCTACGTTGCTGGGCATGTGGTAGATCCGGAAGGGAATGGTGCTCTGGGACGCACTGCTGGTCGTGTAATGCGGGTGGAAGGGTGCGGCCCCTGGGTAGAGGCTAGCGTCGGCTGCAGAGCTGCGGTGGTAGGCGTCGTGATCGGCGGCGCCTAGGGGGTTTAGATCTGTCATGTGACGCATTTGGCCGAGGATACGAGCTGGAGGGGTTGTTTGTGTAGTAGGACACGGTCGTGCTCTCTCCTGCTGTCTGGTGAGGATAACAGAGAGACCTGGGCACTCGACTAAGTAGGCAGGAAGGGTTTGGTCAAAAAAAAAAAACAAGGTACAGAGATCGTACTGAGGAGTGAAAGAAGGTTATCCCTTGTAATGAGGGGACGACGAGCCCTTCTTGTGATACAACTAAAGTCAAACAGACGAGGTGAACGAGAGTGGGCGGCGAACGGCTCCCCCAAGCTCCCCCCTCCTCACGGCGATCTGTGTGATTTCGCCCGGAAAAGGCATATTTTGTGGGAGCACGAATTTGCTGGCAGCCATAGACACCGCTTATGATGACTGGACGGACAAGTCGAGGCCGTCCATCCAGATAAGCGGGTTAAGGCCTTGACCGTGACAGCCAGCGCACCACTTGTCGGCCCAGGGTTGGTGTAAGTCGTTGGAATGTGGGTAAGGGAAACTAAAGTACTAGCTTTCTAAACCGACAAAGCTTGCTAGGTGTTTCGTTTGTAAGGTACATTGCGCTTATCAAGACGATGTGCCTTTTGGGAATCTTTGTGTGGGATAAACGCTAATTAGCGCGACAAAGCGTGGGGCCGAGCAGGGATTTTAAAATGTCACGTCAAGCCACTACAGCCACACCTAGCTACAAAGCCACAACCTTAAACCAACGCCTTTCCCCACACACAAACATCTGTCGCGCTATCGATCCTTTAATCAATCCTGTCATAACTTCAATCAACAACGACGATGTCGGTCGAGCAAATCGACCCCGGTGGCAATATCGTCATCACGATTGACGTGTGGAAGAAGCTGCCTCCTGCCACGCGAACGCTCATTCAAGATTTGACTGAGAATCGTCACCAGCCCAAGGCCAGGGTTCCTGCACGTGCCATATCCTCGTCGTTCACCCCTGTCAATTCTTCACCTGAACAACAAAGACTGGTCGTTGAGAACGCCGAACTTCGGGCTCAAATCGAAAAACTCAGTTTCAGTGTCCCCGCACCAGCCCAATATCCGCATTCGCACGACGATAAGGCTGACCTCGAAAAGCTTCGAGCTCAAATCGCGGTTTTGGAAGCCGAGAAAGAACTGCAGGCTAAGCATGAGGGAGAACTGGCAATACTGCGAGCTGAACTCGACAGTCTTAAAGCCGCCAAAGCAGGACCTTATACGCCTCCGCCCGAAAGCAGCCAGCCTGAGATCGAGGACCTGAGGATCGTACAACTGCTGGCTGCCGCAGATGAGCGGGCAAAGCAAGCGGAGCAGCGGGCTGCGGAAGCGGAGGCCGCAGCCCGAGCAGCGAAAGCGGAAGCAGAGAAGGTGCGAACGATAGTGGACGCCAAGGCCGCGGCCCATACTCAGACCGATGTCATGGATGGAGCCCAAGCATGTGCACCAGACAACTCAAACGCATCCACGCCAGATTTTGAAAACTTCCTCAATCAATTGAACAACGCTCTCGCAAACCCTCTTGCAGACCCTGCTCCAACCGACAACCTCGATCCCCCAGATTCCGCTTCCCAGTCTACCCAGCCCCTTTCCCCTTTCACCGATCCTTGCACCTCAGAGGACCAAGCAGACACAGCACCCGCCTCTCCTAAGTCGACGGCTCCCTCGTCTGTCAACGAACAACGCCACCCGCTCCCTAACGGCCGCCCGCCCCCAGGACTGATCTCCGATCCATCAGATTCCCAGGTACCTTCCCCTGCCGATCCTTGCCCTGACACAATGGACCTAGACACGCCCGCCGCTCCGTCTCCCAACGCATTTCACACCGATGCTCGCTTTATTATCAGAGATCACCATCCGCTCCCATCCGGACGGGAGCACAACGGCATTCGATACCGATGGGAAGCGGCTGGGCCAGACGGGCAAGTGTTGGTGCTTATGCCGACACCTGACCAGTACAAGGACATGAAGGCCGACAAGGAAGGCCTTCCGATGCTTTTCACCTGCGCCAAGGAGCTTGGTGCCGAGCAAGGTGGAGCATTTATCATCGAAGCCCCACCAGAGATGCGGAAACATCTTCCTCAAGTCAAGACGCCTCGGACGCTGGCGTGCGCAAGCTACATAGCAGAGAGACTCAACGACGGGTTTGTCTGTCTGGCGACAAAACCGGGGAAAGCCGTGTTCGATCGTCAGTCTTGTGCCGGCTCAGCCCTGGATCTCGACACCATTATCACAGCCTTCGAGAAGTGCCTGGGTGATCAAAACAGTGTGGGAGGCATCACCTATTGCACTGACATCCCAGCTCGGTCACCATATGAACGGAAGGAAGCCGGCTTGCCCCCAGACAGTCCTGTCTGGCCGATTCGGGGGAACAAGCTTCTAAAAACTGCAAAGAGCCTTGTAGGAATCCACACTCCAACTGGGTACGAGGGTACGGGCCCTTTTGCATGGCACATCGAAGACTTCTTTCTTGGAGCTCTCAACTACCTCCATCAAGGAAAAAAGGTGTGGTTTTGGACCGAGCCGCATACAATGGAAATTGCCATTACGGCTTTCAGGGAGTCGCTAGGCGGAACGGACTGTACCCAGTTTCTGCGACACCTTGCTGTGCATACAGGTGTCCATCACCTGCGAGACCAAGGGATCAAGGTCAGACAGTTCAAGCAAGTGGCAGGCCAGCTGATTGTACTTTACCCAAGGGTGTATCACTCTGGGTTTAGTGCCACGTACACTGTGGCCGAAGCAGTCAACTACGCCAATCCGGACTGGGCTCCCCCAGAGAGATACCGGCCATGCACTCTTGGTAGGTGTATTAAAAAGAATGCAATGCTACCGATTACGTTCGAGCATCTACGGCTCCTTGGCCCGGGTGAAGAGCAAGTCGCGGAGGAGGAAGACGGAGAAGGGGATAAGGAATATGGGGATAAGGAAGATGGAGAAGGTGTGGAGGAGGAGGAGGAGGAGGAGGCGGAAGGGGAAGTCGAAGGAGGAGAGGAGGAAGACGGAGAAGCGACAGACCCAAATCTCCCAGGACGCCGCCTTCGTCGCCGAAGGACGCCTAAACAGCAGACACCTGCCAACACTAGGAAGTCGCCGAGAAAACAAAAGAAGTCGGGCCCAGGGTCCTACCCTACCTCCTCTTCAAGGAAGCGGCCCGCCGCCGAGCCTACTGAACATCGGTCGAAAATGCAGAAAATCAACCCAGCTCCGGAGGCTTTGGCAGCCAACCTGCTCGGCATGGATGCATACCAGCGATTTATCGGTCTGATTTCTGCATACGGGAAGATTGACGACGAGCGACCTCGCTTCAAAATCGACAGCGGCACACTGATCGACCAGGCGAAAGAGTACTGCAACCTCGGCGACCGATACGAAAAGTCATCGCAGCTCCATGCTTTCTTGTCCTTGCTCTTTAGGATACAAGCTGTGGAAAAGATGGATGAAATACGGACCAGAGATGGTTATGGAAGGTTGCAGTCGGGGTTGATAACAGAGCTGTGTTCGCTGTGGAACAAAGCACCCAGTACTGTACACAAATGGTTTTCAAAACACCGCGGATGGGGCGAGACGTTTCGTCATATTCTGCCATTCCTGCCTTTTGACGATGCCGCGAATATGAAGGCTTACAAGGAGATGACGCAGAAGGAAGGTGAGAGATTTAGAAAGTGCCTCGAGGAGGCACCCGAAGGGAAGGCATTGGTTGGGCAAGGGGAAGCTTTCATTCAATCTGTCCTAGAAGGCAAGAAGTACGAAAGAAGGGGATGGGGGGCGAAAACAAGCGCGGATTTGGACAGTATGTCGGTTGTCGAAGAGGCTTAGGTTGGTTTGCTGTTTATCCCGTCCGGAGGACATATTGTGGTGAAACTCGACTAAATTATGGTGTAAAAATACGCGAACTACTGCCAGTTCCTTTTCCCTTCTGCCTTTTCTCCTCTTTTAATGGTAGATGAGAAGATGGATTCGCGAGTGTGTCCTCGTTGTTCTCGTGAACAGCCTCCCGATCAGTTTATTCATCTGCGCGATCCTTCCCGAACTGTTGCTCGTTGTCTTTCATGCCGCCAACAAGACAATGCAGCAGTAAGTTTTTACCCCTTTTCCAAGGTTTTTCAGGGTTTGATTCTTACTTTTGTTTTGGTAACTTATATAGGTTGCAAATAAGACGATTCGCGTTGCCACCATGCGCAATATTGCGGCTGGACTGGACCCTGGCACAGTCCCCCCTCCTCAACGGAACCTTACCCATTCAGTCCTAGCAGATCGGTATCACATGGGTGGTGCTATAACGTCCGACACCCCTGAGCTTGCTGCTGCACGACGCGAGCAAGCTCACATTCAACGGGATCACCGACAGCGGCGTCGTGACGGCGAGGAACCTTCGCAAACGCCTGGCCTGGATGAACTGGTTGACAATGGCGATGCAATGCGACTGGACAACATTGCCAACAACCCCCCTCCGGCGAATTCCACAGCTGTCCCTTTTGTTAGCCGTGGTCCTCCCGCAGGCCCTGTTTTTCTGCCGCCAGCCCGTCGCCGGGGGCTACCACCAGGACCCCCCATGCCCCCTCCGCCCAAACGCCCTCGTGGCCGCCCGCCAAATGCTCCGACGGCTCCGACGGATCCGCCAGTTCCGGCGGCTCCCCACGCCCTCGTGGCCGCCCGCCGAAAGCTCCAGTGGCTCCAGCCAACCCTCCTCGTCCTCGTGGCCGCCCGCGAAAGATTCCAACAGCTCCGGCTCTTCCTCCTCGCCCTCGTGGCCGCCCGCCTGTCATCAAACGACCGGTAGGTCGCCCCCCGAAAGACAAACCTTTGAGAGAGTTCGACGAGCAGCCTCCTATGTTTGACGATGACGTGCAGGCTTCTCCCCTTTCTGCTGAGGATCTTGAGATTAAAGGTAAGTTCGACGCTGCTCTTGCAAAGGAGCAGATGGAGTTTTGCTTTCGTTGCAAGGAGCGTTGGTTCGACAAGCATCTTCGTGACGGTATTTGCAAGCGCTGCCATACCAAAGATGCCAAAAAGAAACCCGACGAGCCTTTTTTCTTTTCTGTTGAAAATTATCTCGACTTTGGCGACGTTCCCGACTTTTTGCCAACCCTTCAACCTGCGGAAGAAATGGTGATTGCTCGAGTTCACGTTGCTATCAATGTATTCACGGCAAGTAGTTTGGTTTTTTTTTGGTTTTTTCTTTTCAAGTAATTACTAACGCGTTTTGTCAAGATAGGTCCGGGGCCAGCAGTATAAATACCGCGGTCATGTCGTCCACTTCCTCCGCGACGTTGGCAAGGTATATACCGAACTGCCTCTGCTCCCACACGACCTCGATATTGTCATCCTCCGCCCCGCCAATGCCTCGAACGACCCTGCTATGGACCGGCAGTTCCGCCGACGATTCCGGATCCGGCGCCGTGTTGTTGAAACCTGGCTTCGCTTTCTTGCTCGCAACCACCCTGGGTATAAAAACTTTCAGTGGAATCACGGTAATCTCAGTCAGTTGCCTGAAGACGATGATGTTTTCGACCAGCTCACCGCCCACGTTGTCGACGATCCCAACCCTGAGGATTTCCGTCCCGATGCTGGCCCTAATGACGCTGAAGCTTCAGACGATGCGGGTGCAGACGAGTACGACGAGGCGGCAGTGCCTAACGTTCTAGTGAACGATACGGAGCTTAGCAGGCTTCAGGGCAGGCTTGACAACAATCCACTGGAAGGCGCTGAACAGCCACCTCTTGCACATCGAAATCCTCGCCTCGCTCACCACTTGCCTCTTCCTTCGGTTCGTTACACTCCCCTGAACGAATTTAACCGGTCACAAGCTCTCCTGTCCCTCGCCTGCCCGAGTCTGTATCCTTGCGGAGCCGCGGATTTTGTGCAACCCCGTCAGCGTCAGATCTCCTACCAAGAGTACCTGGAACATGCTATGAAATGGAATGATGGCCGGTTTGCCCGCCATCACACTTTCCGTTATATCGGCCTCAATACCCTTATGCGGCAGCAAGCTTTCAGTCACAGCAGGTACTACGTCAACAAGGAAATGCGCACCACCTTTACCAAGCCGGATTTGCAGCAAGCGCTGGAAAACCCAGACCGTCCTGAAGCGCAAATGCTCCTCAACCAGATTTCTCGTTTTGCTGGTGCTATCAAGGGTACTCGCCCTTTTTGGTACCGCCAACGCCGGGAGCTGGAGGCGTTTGCCCACTGCCTTGGGGTGCCCGGAGCGTTTATTACGCTCAGCCCTGCAGATCTCCACTGGCAAAGCCTTTATAGGCATATGCCCGAATATGATCAGTGGCAGACGATCGACGAGCAAGCCCGGATGCGTCTTTCAGCCCGCCTTCTTCGAGAAAATCCGCACATCGCAGCCTGGCATTTCCACAGCCGCAAAACCCATTTCCGGAATATTGTACTTGCCAACAAGTTCAACCTCGAGGATTACTGGGACCGGTACGAATGGCAGGGACGCGGCAGCAGTCACGATCACGGGCTTGCCTGGATGGCTGGATGCCCTTCCACTGAGGATCTGGACGAGATAATGTCGGCAGAGTTTGCCCGCATCTGGGGCTATCACGTCACGGCAGTAAACCCGCGGCCGGATCTCATCGGACAAGGAGGCAATGGCAGCAATCCTCTCTCCGTCGATCCCCAAACTTCGGTAGTAACCTGGGAGTGGCTAAACAGCATCGTTAACCGTTGCCAGCGGCATCACTGTTCCACGGCCTATTGCTTGCGCGTCAATAAAAAGGATATGGCAGCAGCACTCGAACAAGGCGAGCCTACCCCGGAGCCCAAATGCCGGTTTTTCTTCCCTCGCGCACAGACGGACGAGCCTGGACTAGTTGTTCTTCCTGGCAAGACGTTCAAGACTTTCGTTGCCCAGCGGAATGATACCCATCTGAATCAGTTTAATCCGCTGATTTCGCTCTGTTGGCTGGCAAACATCGACATTTCTCCTTGCACAAGTGTCGACGCCGTGATCAATTATCCTGCTAAATACTGCAGCAAGATTGAAACCCAAACGCAGCCATATGCCGAAATCGCCAGGCGTCTTCTCCCTCATGTAACAAACAACAACCCTATGTTGTCGTTCGTGTCGAAGATGATGAACAAGCTGGTGGGGGAAAGGGACTACACCGCACAGGAGGTTTGCCACCACCTGCTCGGTCTCCCTCTCGTCGAAAGCAGCCGGATGGTGCTTCCTGTAGACTGCAGGCACCCCGACAAGCATAGCCGGCTGCTGGAGATTTCAGAGAAGGCTGAAGTTGTTACGGAGAAGAAGACGGCGTACGAGAGGCACCTTGCTCGGCCCGAGGTGGACATGGAAGGGCTCTCGTACTTCGAGTTCCTCGAAAAATACAATTTCAAATCCCCCGACCCTGCCAAATGGAAGAAATGGCGGCACCCGGTTCGCCCTCGGGTGCTATACTACTTCCCCCGGTATAAGGCGATCCCTACACATGGGCAGTACCCAGAATTTTGCCGCGTCAAATTAATGCTCGCTCATCCTCATCGCGCCCACGATGAACTTCTCATGGTGGATAGCCAGCAATTCGATTCGTATGTTAGAGCGTACGACGAATGTCGTCATCGTCATACGCACTATGACGATCACTATGGCCAAACTGACGTACAGGATCCAAAGCCTGAAGAGGACGAATTCGAGCCAGGTCCTGCCGAACAGCAATCCTCGTTAGAGGATTGGCAGGAGCTCGCGAGGATGGTGCCAGAACTGCGCCCTGAAGAGGAAGTTACCGACTTGATAGGCCGCCGCGATGTTGACGTCAATTACGATTGGACTCTTCACGTAGGCAGATACGTCCGTGCCGATTTCGTCAGTGGTAGGTATTGGGAGGAGGTGAAGCAGGCTTCAGATGTAGCAGCAAAGTTGGAGCATTTCCCCCTCTCCGCCGCAATACGCTCAACTCCCAGCAGCGTATTGTTTACGATACCATCATGGGACACGACCAGCACGCTAATGCCCCACCGATCCGCATGCAAATCGACGGTGGCGGAGGTACTGGGAAGTCCTATTTGTAACGAGCGCATAAGCCACCTGCACTACGTTGCCACACCCAAAAGGGTACAATTCTGAACCGTGGGCACGGGCCAGAACAGTGGCTTATAAAGGTGCTAGTGGCGACGTTCCCGTCCGTGGGGCACGGTCGTCACACTATTTAGTATCGGTTGTCACGGTATTGAAGGTGCTATGGAAACGAGGCTCCAGAAACGAGTCAACTTGGTGAAATCTAAGCTTAGGAAAAGAAAGAGAAAACGAGAAGCAATTCCCAGTCGGGGAAATAGACCTTTTGGTGACGTTCTCCCCCTACGTACAAAGGAAAAATAGAGCGTTGTATTGTAAAGAGTGATGCTCTCCTAAAGAGAGGGGTCACCTCCGTATTTAATCTACAAAGAGAATAACGCGCTCGCGTTGACTAAGCAGCCAGGTGCTCGCCCCGTATCACGTGCTTCCAAAACGCCACACTTTTGCGTTGTGGTGGGGCCAGGCGGTCAGCCTTATCGTTGGGCAGAATCTTTATCTGCCACTGACCCGCAACGCCACAGTCAGCCACGCCACGCCACAACATCGGTCCTGTCTTCCCACCTCTGTCAGCTGCGCCCAGGTCGAAAGTCGCCCATCCTCCGTGCCGCACCCACTGGGGTGGCAAGCAACAATATCAATGGTTCGACCTTGCATTCCCTCCTTCGCCTTCCTATTGACAACAACTACAGGCCCCTGAGTGAGTCTCCGGCGGTGCTAAGCAATCTTCAGCGGCAATTCGACGGGGTAAAGTACCTGGTGATCGACGAAAAAAGCATGCTGGGGCTGAAAACATTGGGTTGGATCAATAGGAGGCTTCGTGAAATCTTTCCTCGGCGCAATGACGACTTCTTTGGAGGGCTCAGCGTTCTCCTCATCGGCGACTTCTTCCAGCTCCCACCGGTTTTGCACAAGCCCATCTACGCGATACCATCGAAGACCTAGAAAGATTTCGAGCTCGCGGGGCACAATGCGTACCAGTCGTTCGACCATTCCGTTTTCCTACAGACCATTCAGCGCCAACAAGGCGATGACCAGGCTGGGTTCCGGCATGCTCTGCTGGAATTAAGAGAGGCCAAAGGCAGCGTTGCGTCATAGAACCTGTTGACCTCTCGGTGTGCTATCAACCTGTCGCGAACTATTGGAAAAGAGAGAAGAGAACTATTTGAATGAGTGTATTGAAGAGCCCCTACCCTTCTTATTCTGTCTATCTACAGAGTGAATGGACGGTCTTTTATAGACCTCTAGAGTGGAGAGATGAATCACGTCGAAGGTCATAGAAGCTATTATCAAGCATCGTTCTAGAACATCATAGAAGTCCATAGAACCTTCGGGCAGTTGGTAGAATCTTCTGACACGAACAGAGCAGCTGACATTCGCCCACGCTCTTAGGATTTACACCACCAAGGAGCAGGTAAACTCCTACAACCACGACCACACTGTAGGCCTGAACAGCCCTGCGCTGTACATTAACGCGAGCCACGAGGGCGTCGGTGCAGACCGGGCTTTGTCTCAAGACGCTGGGAACCTGTCCAAATCCTTCCCGGCCTGCTTGGGCATTCGGGTGATGCTTACCCGGAACCTCTGGAACGATGTAGGGCTTGTGAACGGGGCTCAAGGGACCGTTACCGATATCTGCTGGGCCCAGAGCGCAGATCCCACGGCCGATCCGCCATTGGTCATGATGGTCGCCTTTGACAAATACACCGGCCCTTCTTTCGTGACAGACGATGGTGAAGAGCTCAGGGACGACAAGGGCAAGCTGGTGGTGCCGATCCTGCGGGTAAGGCAGGACTTTTCGATCAGGAACGTCTCTTGCAGCCGGACCCAATTCCCTTTGGTGGTTGCGTACGCTATTACGGTACACAAATCTCAGGGGATAACGGTAGACCAAGCTGTCTGTGATATCTCCAAGGCGGAGTTCTCTTCCGGCCTGACGTACGTCGCTGTTTCCCGCGTGAAGACGTTACAGGGCTTAATGTTTGACATTCCCTTTGAACGTGCTAGGATTTGGCGTGACCCTCCATCGGAAACGATGCAGGTCAAGTTAAACGACTATCAAAGTCGATTTGCGGCTCGGCTGATGCAGCCTCTGTATCAATTTGAAGAGGAAGAGGAGTCAGATGGTGACATTTACAACTGAGGAATTGGTTTGTGTAAGTTTAAAGATAGCAATTATATTGTAAATTACAAATTTCATGTCAGAGTTTCACCTACAATATGTCCTCCGGACCGGTATTGGCGCTCCTTTCCCAACAAAGATACAGATATAACATTGTACTTTGAAGATACGGATACCGCATTGCGTTAGGGCCTGCCGAAGGCAGGCAAATTCCAAAGGAGCGGACGAGCGTTTTGGAACACCGTAACGAAGTGAAGGTCGAGAGAAAACGAGAGGAGCGACGACGAATTTTAATCTTCGATGGACCTGGCGGTAATGGTGATCTCTTTAACGTAGGTAGTCGGAAGCAACGATGTGCAATAGCTACATTTTTTTTAAATTATTTTTCTAATTTCCCTTTCTAGCTTCGTAGAAAGACTTGCTCCACGCTGCCTACTTTACAGCCATGCTACAATTTGTTAAAAGAGAAATAACGGTTATATAGGATGAAGAATCTGAAGGACGTGATCGAAGACATGAAGAACACGTACACTTTCAACCTCCACGTAGATTTCACTCTTCCCACCTTATTTGTTCTCTACCATTTTTCTCGGCGTTTGCGCACTGACCCTTTTGCCCTTGGACGAACCGAACTGCAGCCCCCCGTCAGTACAAGACCAGGATTAAGGAGTGGAGCTTCGACGACCCTCTCTGCAAGTATCACCAACCGGCGTCGCCCTTCCCGACCAGTAGCCCTCTGAGATGTCCTCTTGAGCTTTGACGAGCTGGGCGAGCTCTCCGACTTCCCCACAGCCGCTCTCGACTCCGCAGCCGAATGGACTGACGATATCTTTGATCTCAACACTGCGTCCGCGGCCGATAATGCCTCGTCGTCCTCTTCTCTGCCCGTGTCGGTGGCCGAAAGCGCTTCATCGTCCCCTCCGTCCGACAGTTGGGACTTCCTCGACATTCGAGATTGTGGCCCTCTGAAAGATGGTCCCCTTGAGCCTCCCGACATTGAAGAATTTAACAAGTTCTTTAATTTCCCTGCAGCAGCAGCTGACGGCGAAGAGAATGAGGATGTGGGCTCCCAGACCCTAGCCTTGGGCTTCGGCTGGTGGAAGCTGAGCTGGAGCCAAAGCTGGTGGACTATGACCCTATGCCATGGCTGGTGGAATGCCGTGCGGTTGCGCCATCTTATGTCCTAGAATCCCCGGCAGGTCCCTGAGGAGATTGAACAGCGCTATCAGAATTACTAGGCCTAACGCGCACATAGGCCCTAGGATAGCAAAGACGGTGAAGCCGTACGACGCCTGCTGGAAGTCGGCGTTGCCCTGGAGCCGCTCCGTGGCGAGGCCGACCTGCATCGCGTTCAGCACCAGGGCGACGAAGACGGTGGCGGCGGCCATCCAGGCGAGGTTGTCGCGGAAGAGGCTGCCGTAGTTGTACCGGCCGCGGAGGTAGGGTTCCAAGGGCGGGAGGCGGGTGAAGCGATGGATGGTGTTGATGCGAGACAAGCGAAGCTCGGCACGTAGGAAGCGTGGGTGGGCTATGTCCGGGTTGTGCTCGTACATATTAAGGAGCTCTCTAGCCAACGTCTTCCAGTTCGCCCATTTCATTGGCGTGTCGTCTTCCTTGCAGGGCAAGAGGCGCTTTTCGTTAGCTACAAAGAAGTCGCTCTCCGACGATATGAGACAGGCGTATGTGTAGAGGAAGCCGAGAGCGACCTTCCGTAGGTTCCCCTGGCATGCACCCGCCTGGGGGTTCTGGCACGCATCCGCTGGAGAGTTCTGGCACGCACAGGCACCAGTACACTGTAGGTGGCTCCGCCAAAAGGCCGGATCGAGAAGAAAGCGCGGGATGGGCTTAAGGAAGAGCCTCCCGTCGTTGGTCCAGAGAAGATGCAGATCCATCCGGTCAACGACGGCGATCTCCCGGCCTATGGCGGCATGAAAGTGCAGCGGCATGGCGGGACGCTTTGCGCCGGCAAACCACAGATGCTTCAGCATGTCGCCCAGGCTTCCGAGGGACAGTTCCGTCTCTAGGAAATGTGCTACGCCGTAAACTGGATCGCCGACAATGCGGCGCTTCCTCCCCCCGTCGTCCTTATAGTAGTGGTAGGAGGCCGGCAAGGCATCCGCGATGCCATGCCCACTCCCAAGTGCCTCGGTTGTGAACTGCAGGTGATGTTGTCAGAGTATAAGGACACACGTTTTCGCATGCTGTTGTTGCTGCCAGCGTACCGGGAATGGGGGATCTTGCTGAGCCATGGAGGCTGCGCGCACGGGCAATAGGAGCTGCTCAAGGTCGGATCGAGAACGCGTCGGCACTTTCGGCCTCCGTTTTCAAAAATCGCATGGAAAATGGAGGCGACAATGCGTAACCTGTTAGCGGGCGGGCCAGCCCATAACGACGGATGAAGACTGGACTTTGTCGCCTTACCGTCTGTCCTCCGTTTCTGTTGTCTGTGTTGACACCATCGGGAGCAGCCACAGATACGTTGTTCTTCGTGCTTGACTCGACCTGGCGCTGTTGACGGGTTTTGCTAGATGGGTTTGCGTATACCGGAAGGGTTCGTCGGGTTACGGGCACGCGCTACAGATTATGCGATTTACGGTCGCGGAAGTTGGCTGCACGTTGTAGGCCAAGTTGATAAGGCTTGGAAATGATTGGACGCGGATGCGACGTGGTGCTGCGCCCTAGTGCTACCTGGCCCTGCTTACCGCCTCCCCAGCTCTGCCAACGACCATCTACAGTAAATCACTTCGTCGCATCCACAAGCAATTGCATGTCAGACACACTTTGATCCATCATAAGCCGCCATTTCGCACGAAGGCTACGAAGCAGATTTGCGCCTTAGGAGCAGCCTGCAGATCGTCTCGGGTCAGCATCCAAGGGCGGTGAACTCGTGCGCAGAACATTCCTGGCCGCCGCACTCTGGGACCGTGGATGCCGGGCTGCCGGTAGCCGTAATGGACCCAGCTAGCGTCGGCCAGGTTACTCCCATGCCGGGATGGGCAATTACCATTTCTCTTCTCCTAGCCGGAGTGACGATTATCGTTTATCTTCGGCTCTCTACCGGACCCGCGCATTCAAAGCCAGTGTCAGCCCCGCACCAGCACCAGGCCTCCGAAGCGACAGCGCAACCCTCCCAACAAGGCCTCTCTCAAGTCAACCCCGACAAGGACGAGCCGGACAAAGATATCAACATCATCACCGTCCATGACCTCGACATGGAGTCGCCAAAGGCGCGGACGCGGCAAAATCCCAACGACCCCAAAAACCACAGAGACCCGGAGCCATCGTTGACGCTTCTGGCAGAGCCCCACCCAGAATGCCCCTCTCCAAACAATCCAACACAACCCACACGCCAAGATGTTCTACTCTCCGAAGTCCACCCCAAAAACGACACGGAAGCCGACATCGACATCATCGCCATCCACGGGTTGGACACGAAGTCGCCGGACACGTGGGTGTGGAAGCTCAAGGCGAGCGAGCGGCGTGCCGCAAAGGATCACGCCTGTAAATGGGAGGCCAATACGTCCCACCAGCAGGTCAATTGGCTAGACCATCCGGACATGCTCCCAAAGGCAGTAGGACGAGCTCGGATACTTACATGCGACTGGCCAGCCGACCTGCTTCAAGAGTCCGTCCCGACGAGGCTCGACGAGTCAGCCGAGCACTTGCTCAACAGTATTAGAAGGCGGCCTCTAACAACGACTGACCCCGCAAACGGAGGTCAGCCAAGACCAATTCTCTTCATCGCGTCTTGCCTCGGGGGCATCATCCTACTACAGGCTCTAGAGCGCGACCTTTCCCTCCGAAAAGCGACGCGGGGCATCGTCTTCCTTGCTACGCCTTTTGGAGGGACCGCCTTCCAACATATGCCTCTGTCTCCCTCCATCCTCAAAATCTGGGCTTCGTTCCAAAATCAACAAGTATCCGCACTGATGGACTACGCAGTTGGATCCCCCGACCTCGACACCCTCGTGGGCAACTTCATTCAGCAAAAACACGAGGAAAATTTCGCCGTCTTCACCTTCTGGGAAGCCCACAGCACGAACCTCCTACGCAAATTCTATATGGCTTGGATAATATCCCCATGGATGTTTGTACTTTGGCCTGTCCTAATTTTTCTGTGCCATCTTTGTTCGGTATCAACGCCGCTTCTGTTCTACATTTCCCCATGGATACTTTTACCTTGGTTCGCAATATTCTTGTGGTGTCAACCAAAACAAGTAGGTAGCACACCTGCAGATCCAATCCCTTCTTCCGAGAGAGCAAGGTTGCTAATATGCACTAGCTGGTCGACGAGACTTCGGCAAGAGCATGTGTGTTTGACCAGCAACGGCTCAATCGACCTCACGTCCTAATGAACAAGTTCTGTTGCCCCGCATGCCCAGACTACCTCCAGGCCGCCAAAAAAATCGAGGAGATTCTTCGGATAATCCGGGAGAAGCGAACTCCACTTCAGGAAGCGGACGCCTGGATTCGCGACAACCACTATACTGCGAAGAGGCTCAAGATCGAACGACTCTCAGCCGAACCGCTATCGATGGATCAGTGCTATATCAATCTCGCCATTGTGGAGCAGCCCGGCCGTGATGTAGCCCGCTCCGAAGAAAGTTCAGAAAAACGAGATATACCACAGCCCTCCCCGTTTTCACGCGAAGCCCGACTGAAGATCGAGACACCGAACAAGAACGTCCAGGTCGAGCTGCTAACACTCTTTGACCCGCGCGAGGGACCCGACGGTCAGAAGAAACCAAGAAGAATTCTGATCCGAGGACAAGCCGGAGTTGGCAAGACTACCTTATGCAAGAAGATGGTTTACGACTTCATTCACAATCGCACATGGAAAGAGCTGTTCGACCGCATACTTTGGGTGCCTCTGCGGACCCTGAAAAGAAAGCCCGACAAGGGGTACAATCTTGAGGGTCTGTTCCTCCGGGATTTTTTTTTCTTTGGCACGCCGAATCACGAGAACTTCGCCAAAGAACTGGCAAACGCACTGCATGCCACCGAGTTTGGTAGAACTCTGCTCATCCTCGATGGTCTAGACGAAGTGTCGGAGGGCTTGGATAGGGGAACCGAGATGTACCCATTTCTCGAACTTCTCTTAAAACAACCTAACATCATCATCACGTCCCGGCCATCCGCAGCACTTCCAGACGACCTGCGCCCCGACCTCGAACTGGAAACGATCGGATTCTACCCAGATCAAGTGATGGAGTACGTTGAAAAGGCTTTTCGCGATCCACCGGAAGTCGTCAAGATCCAATCGTTTCTTCAACAGCAGCCACTCATTCAGGGTCTTGTGCGGATCCCCATTCTGCTAGATGCGCTCTGCATTACCTGGGACAACCGGTCCGGTTCCAAATCTGCGCCAAACACCATGACTCAGTTGTACGAAGATATCGAGCTGAAGCTCTGGAGGAAGGATCGCCACCGGATCCGCGAATGGAAGGCGCCGCCCGCCTGGAATGCAAGGACTCGCCCAGAAATCATACATGGGATTAAAGACAGAGTGGACCTGCTCGAGTTCTTTGCATTTTGCGGACTCCACAGCGACGTGATAAACTTTGACACAACGTACAGAGACGACATATCTAAGATATATGCGCGAATTACGTCCTCGTTCTTGGACAAGCCATTAGACGACACCTTTGCAGAGCTATCTTTTCTCCGAACGTCCGATCCTTCATCAGAGAACCGCTCCACAACTTATCATTTCCTACATCTGACCTTTCAAGAGTACTTTGCTGCGCGGTATTTTGTACGGAAGTGGACGGCTGGCCAAGGTTTTGAATGCCTGAATCTCAAAACCCGAGAGGCCCTGACGATCGAACCAGCCAGCTACCTGCACCAACACAAATACAACATGCGCTACGACATCTTCTGGCGTTTTGTCGCCGGCTTGCTTCACGCCCATCCCAACCAACTCTACAGCTTCTTCTGTACGATCGAGGACCAGCCGTGCGATCTCTTGGGTCCAGTGCATCAGCGGCTGGTCATGCACTGCCTGAGCGAAGTACCCGAGTCGCAGGACATGGCGAAATTTAAGCAGCTTCGAGAAAAACAGCTGGAGAAACAGCTACTTTGGTGGCTAATGTTCGAATGCCAGCACGAAGAAGAATCGCAGTTGGCAAGAGAAATAGAATTTCCAGAGAAGCTTTTACACGAAGCCTTGCAAACCAACTCTCAAAATTCATATTTGTCCATTCTTCGCACACTACAACGCCGACGAGGAGTCTTTTCCGAAGAGCTGCTGATGAAAATCGCGGCGGGCCTCGAAGATAAGGATTGGCACGTCAGGAGGGCGGCGATTGAAGCGCTTGGGAAACAGTCGACATTGTCTCTAGAGCTGCTGAGGAAAATCGCGGCGAGCCTCGAAGATAAGGATTGGCACGTCAGGAGGGCGGCGATTGAGGTGCTTGGGAAACAGTCGACATTATCTCTAGAGCTGCTGATGAAAATCGCGGCGGGCCTCAAAGATCAGGATTCGTACGTCAGGAGTGCGGCGATTGAAGTGCTTGAAAAACAGTCGACATTGTCTCTAGAGCTGCTGAAGGAAATCGCGGCGGGCCTCAAAGATCAGTATTCATACGTCAGGAGGGCGGCGATTGAAATGCTCGGGAAACAGTCGACATTGTCTCCAGAGCTGCTGATGGAAATCGCGGCGGGCCTCAAAGATCAGGATTCTGACGTCAGGAGGGCGGCGATTGAACTGCTTAGGAAACAGTCGACATTGTCTCCAGAGCTGCTGATGAAAATCGCGGCCGGCCTCAAAGATCATGATTCGTACGTCAGGAGTGCGGCGATTGAAGTGCTTGAAAAACAGTCGACATTGTCTCTAGAGCTGCTGATGAAAATCGCGGCGGGCCCCAAAGATCAGTATTCATACGTCAGGAGGGCGGTGATTAAAGTGCTTGAGAAACGGTTGACATTGTTTCCAGAGTTGTTGATGAGAATCGCGGCGGGCCTCGAAGATCAGGATTGGCACGTCAGGAGGGCGGCGATTGAAGTGCTTGAGAAACAGCCGGCATTGTCTCCAGAGCTGTTGATGAAAATCGAGGCGGGCCTCGAAGATCAGGATTCGTGCGTCAGGGGTGTGGCGATTAAGGTGCTTGGGAAACAGTCGACATTGTCTCCAGAGCTGTTGATGAAAATCGCGGCAGGCCTCGAAGATCAGGATTGGTACGTCAGGGGGGAGGCGATTGAAGTGCTTAGGAAACAGTCAACATTGTCTCCAGAGCTGCTGATGAAAATCGAGGCGGGCCTCGAAGATCAGAATTCGGACGTCAGGAGTGCGGCGATTCAGGTGCTTGAGAAACAGTCGACATTGTCTTCAGAGCTGCTGAGGATCTTCGAGGCGGGCCTCGAAGATCAGGATTGGCACGTCAGGAGTGCGGCGATTGAAGCACTTGGGAAGCAGTCGACATTGTCTCCAGAGCTGCTGATGAAAATCGAGGCGGGCCTCGAAGATCAGTATTCGGACGTCAGGAGGGCGGCGATTCAGGTGCTTGAGAAACAGATTACATTGTTTCCAGAGCTGCTGATGAAAATCGCGGCGGGCCTCGAAGATCAGGATTCGGACGTCAGGAGGACGGCGATTGAGGCGCTTGAGAAACAGCCGACATTGTCTCTAGAGCTGCTGATGAAAATCGCGGCGGGCCTCGAAGATCAGGATTCGGACGTCAGGAGGACGGCGATTGAGGCGCTTGAGAAACAGCCGACATTGTCTCTAGAGCTGCTGATGAAAATCGCGGCGGGCCTCGAAGATCAGGATTCGGACGTCAGGAGGGCGGTGATTAAGGCGCTTGAGAAACAGTCGACATTGTCTCTAGAGCTGCTGATGAAAATCGTGGCGGGCCTCAAAGATCAGCATTGGTACGTCAGGAGTGCGGCGATTGAAGCACTTGAGAAACAGTCGACATTGTCTCCAGAGCTGTTGATGAAAATCGCGGCGGGCCTCGAAGATCAGGATTCGGACGTCAGGAGGGCGGTGATTAAGGCGCTTGAGAAACAGTCGACATTGTCTCTAGAGCTGCTGATGAAAATCGTGGCGGGCCTCAAAGATCAGCATTGGTACGTCAGGAGTGCGGCGATTGAAGCACTTGAGAAACAGTCGACATTGTCTCCAGAGCTGTTGATGAAAATCGCGGCGGGCCTCGAAGATCAGGATTGGCACATCAAGAGTGCGGTGATTGAGATGCTTGGGAAACAGTCGACATTGTTTCCAGAGCTGTTGATGAAAATCGCGGCGGGCCTCGAAGATCAAGATTGGCACGTCAGGAGGGCGGCGATTGAGGTGCTTGAGAAACAGTCGACATTGTCTCTAGAGCTGCTGATGAAAATCGCGGCAGGCCTCGAAGATCAGAATTCGGACGTCAGGAGGGTGGCGATTCAGGCGCTTGGGAAACAGTCGACATTGTCTCCAGAGTTGCTGATGAAAATCGCGGCGGGCCTCAAAGATCAGGATTCACACGTCAGGAGGGTGGCGATTCGGGCGCTTAGGAAACAGTCGACATTGTCTCCAGAGTTGCTGATGAAAATCGTGGCAGGCCTCGAAGATCAGGATTTAGACGTCAGGAGGGCGGCGATTGAAGCACTTGGGAAACAGTCGACATTGTCTCCAGAGCTGCTGATGAAAATCGTGGCAGGCCTCGAAGATCAGGATTCGTACGTCAGGAGGGCGGCGATTGAAGCACTTGGGAAACAGTCGACATTGTCTCCAGAGCTGCTAATGAAAATCGCGGCGGGCCTCGAAGATCAGGATTCGTACGTCAGGAGGGCGGCAATTCAGGTGCTTGAGAAACAGTCGACATTGTCTCCAGAGCTGCTGAAGGAAATCGCGGCGGGCCTCGAAAATCAGGATTGGCACGTCAGGAGGGCGGCAATTCAGGTGCTTGGGAAACAGTCGACATTGTCTCCAGAGCTGCTGAAGGAAATCGCGGCGGGCCTCGAAAATCAGGATTGGCACGTCAGGAGGGCGGCGATTCAGGCGCTTGGGAAACAGTCGACATTGTCTCCAGAGCTGCTGAAGGAAATCGCGGCGGGCCTCGAAAATCAGTATTCATACGTCAGGAGGGCGGCGATTCAGGCGCTTTTACAGCGACAAGTTTTACCCTTTGAGTCTGTTGAACCTTATTTCGAAAGTTTTTATAAAACCGTACTAATAAGGAGCTTTAGAGAACATTTGTATTGGTATATTACAGACGACAAGTGCTGTATAGTGGTAGGGTCTCGAGATGTTCGTTTGGAAAGCCAAAACAGCAAGTCTGCAAACTTGGTTTCGGATACAGTTCGGGAGAATATTCGGTGTTGGAATACCCATGTAGAAAGAGATTGCACGCGTGCGGTATGAGAGGGGGTTGCCAAAGCAGGTTCAATTATTCATCATGTGTTCTTGTAACAACGGGCGAGCTGAGGAGTGCACGATCGCGCTATGGCTGATCGTGCTATGACAAGGACGTTGGAAACGCAAGGGACTAGGCATGGCCTGGAGCATCGTCGAGACGAAGATCAGATAGAGGTCATTGCCCAGAGGTCACTGCTCTTTGCTTTGTATTTAGCTTGTTGCTTTCCCCTCTCACTTGGAGGGAAGGAGGGAGCCAAGCGATCGTCTCTGTTCTTTGTTCTTCGTTCTTGGTTCTCTGCTCTTTCATCTTGGTCTTGCTCTTTGAGAGAACAGGACAAGAGACAGGCTGTTCCTGCATTCACGTTTTCAGCCACCTGCTTGTGATGAGAATTGAGCAACCTCCTTTTCTATTCCGCTTGCAAAAGCCAGTCGTTACAGTTCTAAGCTAGGTTCTATGGAAGAGACAGAGGGAGAGTCCCTCTCCTTAAGCACAGGGAGAGGTGGAAGGTCAATGACGTTGACTGAGGCAATCGTTGACATAGTCGTTGATGTTGTGACTTGGCAAGAGCTTCTCAGTCACCCAAGGCTCTGCATTCCAACTCGACAATTGGTGCTCAGCAGTCAACACAATCCACATTTGGGTCTTCCAAAGGAAGTGGGCGTTTAGGCAAGATGCTAAAAGTCGTAGCGTGGCTTGAAAATGATATTAAATTTCTTTCATTTTAGGAAAATGTTGCGAATTCGGTACTTTCTCATAGTCAGCCACCAACGTTAGTGTTGATTGCGTTGACTGATGATCACCAATCATCAAAGTTGTTGACTGCAAAGCCTCGAGTGACCACGAGGCTCTGACCAAGTCACAACGTCAACGACTACGTCAACGATTGCCTCAGTTACTGTTATCAACCTTTTACCTCTCTTGTATTTAAAGAAAAGAGCTCTCCTTTTGTCTCTTCCATAAAACCTAGCTTAGAACATAACGAACAATTGAACCTGCTTTGGCAACCCCCTCTCATACCGCACGCTTGCAATCGCTTTCTACCTGGGCCTTCCAACAGTTAGCTAGAATCTCATTATGTATTTTTTTTTCTCTTTTCTTCGCCTGTACAGGGTCGTAGGAGCTGCAGTTAATATATATATTGTTGAATTTTGTCCCATTTGTAATCGATCAGCTAGTTGTAAAAAGACTTGCTGAATATGGGTGTAAACGGGTGACGGCCTCTGGAGCATTATCCATCGGGTCGAGCGGCTAAGAACTCACAATAACACCCGTCAATTTTTATTCTGATGATACGTCCAAACGATGACGCGGCGGCGATGGGCATGGGAACTCGAGGCGTAGCGAGATGAGGTGTGTAATGCCAGACTGAAGTAGAGGAGGACTGTCAGACAGAAGGTGGCACCGTATTCAATCAATTGGGCAGCACAATGGGTGTGTATTTTTTCGTGGGTTTTCTCTCTCTGTTCTTCTGTTGCTTCATCGCTCTCTCTGACCTGCTTGGGCCGAAATCTCTGATCTTCACGGATCCTCAAGGTCTGGGCACTCACGTGGCTCTGCACGTGATCCCCATCACCTCTGGGAACCCTCTCCTAACTGACAAGGACCATGTTACAGTTTAGGGGATCTCTACCTAATTCGACTCAATTCGACCTCTTCGCTATAGTCAATCGTCTGATCACTCGCCCACGGGCCTTCCGGAATGCCGGGCCGAGGCGGGAGAAAGCCCGGCGCGTCGGGACGCGCCGCGGTC
>PYST01000465.1:0-25647 GCA_003049485.1 Ophioceras dolichostomum | reverse complement strand
CCCACCAGCCCTCCCCCTAACCCCATCCACCGCCGCGCCATGCTCGCACAACACCCTCGTAATCACGCCATTCCTCCTCAACACCGCCAAATGCAGCGGCGTCGCCCCGCCCGGCAGCACGGCATCAACATCCGCCCCGTGCCTCACGAGCTGCACAACAGCGCTCGTCCTCCCCGCCGCCACCGCCGCGTGCAGCGGCGCCCTGCCCTCGCCGTCCCTCCTGTCCACGTCCGCGCCGTGCGCCGCCAGCACCAGCACCGTGTTGTCGTCCGCCGCCACCAGGCCCGCGGCGTAGTGCAGCGCCGTGCGCCCCGACCTGTCGACGGCGTCGACGCGCGCGCCGAGCTCGCACAGCAGCGCCGCGAAGTCGTCGGGGAACTCGCAGCGCACTCCCCGGATCAGCGCCGACTCGCCAATACTGCCGCTGCTGCCTGCGCTGGGGGCCTCAAGGTCCGCGCCGGAGAGGGCGAGGAATGTGGCCATCTCGACGGAGCCGACTGCGATGGCGCGGTGGAGGGGCGTCACGCCTCCTGTTATTGCGGCGGCGGCGGCGGTGCCGGAGTTGGTGCCGGAACCGATCAGGCCGGTAGAGCGGTCTGATGATGATGTTGTTGGTGGTGGGGCGGGGACGCCGCCGCGGGTGAGGTTCGGGTCGATGCCGGAGTGGAGCATCGTGAAGACGGCGTTTGAGTCGCGGCGCTCGATGGCGGCGTGCAGCTCTTGCGCTGCCATCAGGTTGCTGCCGCCGCTGTTGCTGCTGGCGCCGGGACCGGGACCGGGCATGGACGTGGACATGGACGTGGGCATGGCGCTGTTATAATAGTACTGGCTGCTCCGGTGGTCGAGCTGCAAGCGCAGCATCTGCACATCCGGCCTGTCAGTCACGCGCGGGAGGCCAATGTTGTCCAGTCTTTTCCGTGGTGGGTGGCTGTTATAGCATGTGGACGAAGGTCTTGCTCTTGGCTGCTGCCGGGCCGCGTTTGTCGGGGGCAGATACCCGACAACGCCACCACCGCCGTTGTTGTTGCCGCCGATGCTGCCACCACTGGAGTGTCTCCGTAATCCACCTCCGCCCCGGGCCCCCACGCCTCCCATTGTTGTTGATGGGTTCAGTACCGTCCTGCCGCGGCCGCGGTATGACTGGGAGTGGCGGGCCGGCTGCTTGGGGGCGCTGAACTCGTTTCTATCCAACCAAGACCGGCGACTGCTGTCAGTTTCTGGACTACTGCGACGACGACGGGCCGCGCTTCGACAGGTAGAAGGGCCATGTGAGGCATCTCGCTCTAAGTGCCTAGGTATGTACCTAGGCAGCTGATATTACCCACGTCTGGATGAAGTTAAGCAACGACGCCATCGATGCGTTGTACCCGTGGGTTGGCCGCCATTCCTCCCGGCCCAGGAACACCTCGTCGTGTTCCGGTACGGTGGTAATTGTTGTCGTAGATTTGATCATGGTGGTTGGGTGATACACCCAGTGGTCGCTGTGGTCGACCCGGGGAGGGGAAGGCGTTTCGTTGTTTGCGTGTCTATGGGTGGATATGTTTGACCTGTAGATGTTAGATGCCTGGTAGCCGTCAAGTAAGGGGCGACGTATTCATCAGCAGCAGTAGACAGACCACTGGGGGTTGCAAAGCATTGACTCACTCCCGAAGCGCTGCGTATTATTCGAGAGGTATCTCACAATGGAGGGGAGCTCAACAAGAGAGTTGGAAAAGGAAACATGGGCAGCACCTGCTCGCGTCGCTCGTTTGCTTTCTCTGCTCAATCCACGAGGACGATGTCCACGAGGACAAACAGGGAGCCTAGACTGCTCTGGAATGTGGGCTGGTCCATGACTTTAAAATCAAATGTTGACCATCCCTGGAATGCTCCCACTGGTTCCCGTCTTTCCTTCTGTGACGTATATAGAGCATACCTCAAACCTGTAAAAGTACCGGGTACATTGCTTTCACTCCTGATTTATATGGCTGGCAGGTAAACCACCTCACCTGGTACCAGCAATCGTCCGTGGATCGCTGCATACAAAACTTCTGCATGTCCGCCGGCCCGCTTCCTGTTTGTCGTCCTCCCGACGTCGTACACCTTTTCGTCTAGAAACCCGAGAAGCGGTGAATGAGACATGCAGTGAAGCCCCATCCGTTGACGACTGTTCCATTCCCCCCCCTTTGATTGTTTTCTCCTTCTCGTGTTCTCTTTTCGGTCTCGGTCGGGGTTGGCAAAGACACAAACGACCTGGGAGAGGTTGGAGAGCAAGCATGTTTTGTCTCCGTATCTAGCATATCGAAATTGTAGGTTACCTAAAAACGCCTCATTGTTCAAGAATACAAACGAACGAACACAAACACAAAGAAACGGCTGAGGATGTTCCAATGAGTCGACTAGTGAACTAACTCTGTTTCTCCTGCAGTGCAGTACAGGTAGTATAGGTATGTACCAATCTAAGAGCTACGATATAGCTTCTTTGCCCTTTTCTTCTTCCTCAAACATCTCTCCTCTTTTTTTTTTGTTTGCCAACCTCCCCAACCAAAACCTGCCCATATACACCCACCCCCACCCCCATCCATCCTCCTTTTCCCTATCCTAGTCTAGGCCACATCACCGACGATCGCCCATCGTCCTGATGCAGCCAAGGAGCTAGCCATCCCCCGCCGGACGGATCTCAACCCTGTCCCCGGTCGGTGACACCCGTAACCGCTTCAGCATCTGCATGTGTCACTCCCAAGAACAGACCAGGTAGGGAGGTACCTAGGGAATCAACAAATGAAAAACCGCAACCGGACCAGCATGCAAAAACCGAAGCCATGCGAAAACGAGGCTGATCCGACGGCCGAGACGCACATCGGCCGGGATCCCACGTCCCCCTCGAGTCACTCACCCACTCACTCTCTCTACTTCCAAGATACCAGATTCTTTCCTCGGCGCAATTCCAGCCTCCTTGTGTCCCACGCTTCCACTATATATCCAGTACACCTACAACCCAACCAACCACCCCTCCAACCTACCTAGGCTGGTAGGAGATTGTGCAAATCGGTCATGCATATAGGTATGAAGTGAGCAGTGACTCATGAAAAGACACTAGCCTCAGGGAACCTCCCCCTAGCCCTCCCCCTAGCAGCCTCGATCTCCCCACCACCGCACCGCCAGCTCCTGAGCGTCTCCACGACCGACTCGGCGTCCCCGAGCGTGAGCGACTCGAGGTCCAGGATCGACGTCAGGTCCCTCTCGCACTCCTTCCTGTCGGCGCCCAGCGCGCGGCTGGCCCTCACGGCGGCGACGACGTGACGGGCGCTCTGCCCGTGCGCGGCGCGGAACTCCGAGTTGGCCTTGTCGAGGTCCGCGGAGGCCGGGAGCGCCGTGAAGTCTGCCTTGAGCACCTCCGCCGCCTTGGCGGGGAGGAAAGGGAGGTCGGCGTCAAGGACCTTGCGCAGACGGATCGTCTGCTCGTGCACGGCTGGGTGGTCGGGCTGGAGGGCTCGGGCGGCGTTGAGACATCCGAGGGCGAGGATGTACTTCTCTGTGGTTGGTGATAAGAGACATGGTTAGCATTTGATGCGATATCGTGCTACAGCTTGTGGCAGAGAAGGCTTCAAGAGGTTGGGTGTGGTTGGTAGTTTTGAGACATACTTTTCCTGATGTAGACTTCGAAGCCAGCCAGCTGAGCCTCAGTGTTCTTCGGGCTGAACTGAAGCATCGGCACTAGGAACTTAACGGCCTCGCCGAGCGGGTCCTGGGTGGCCGCAAGCTTGAGCCCCAGTGGATCCTCATCCTTCTTCTTTGCCGCCTCAGCATCAGCAGCAGCGGCCTTACCGCCCTTCTGGGCCTTGTTTGGGTCCTGCTTGGCCGCCTTCTCTTGCGCCTCGCGCTCGGCCCGCTGCTGGTCCTTCTTGGCCTTCTTTGCCGCCTTCTTCTTCTCTGCGGTGTTCTCTTCTGCGGCAGCACCGCCTTCGCTGACAACGCCGTTGACTCCGTTAGCACCAGAAGATGAGCCAGTCGCAGCAGCAGCGCTCCTGTCATGCAGGTCGATGTACACCTTGACAGTATCCAGGGCCATGCGGGTGTAGAACGGGTGATCGCGGAGATGGTCCTCCCAGCGCACCATATCGACGTAGGCCCGGATCAGGCCTTTCCTCAGCGAGAAGCTGTGGAAGTCGAACTGGTCCTCCTGCCAGATGTCGAAGATGTTGAAGATGGCATGGAACCGCTTAAGCGCCATGCCTACGTTGCCCTGTCTCGCGTATGCCTCACCGTCCTCCACCAGGAACCACACGGACTGCATGTCCAGCAGGTCCGTCAGGGGACCGCCTGGCGTTTCAGCCCTTGTGAAGAGAGACATGGTCTGGATGGCCCTTTCGTTCTCGTTGTTGCGCAGCTGGTACTTGGCTGCCTTGGTGTTGATGTACCGGTCCTTCGTGTCGAGCTCGCGCGCGTGGTCCATCGTCTCGGCCGCCTTTTGGGTATTGCCGTAGTGCTTCCATATCCTCGCCTTGGTCATATGGAAGTCGACGTTGCTGGGCGCCAGCTCGATAGCCTGGTCCACATATTCCGTGGCCTTGGCAAGGTCACGGCTAAGGTGGTAGTTGTAGTGCTGGGCTAGGAAGTAGAGGGCCGCTGCCCTCTCCTGGTTTGCAGTGCCGTTGGATACTCCAGTGTTGGAGTCGCCGTGTGACGACAAGTACTCCTGTACGAGCTCCGGTAGGATCTCTTTCTTAGTGGCGTCTGAGTACAGGTGTTTCAAGTTCGCAAATAGTGAGGGGATCCCCTTATTGAGTGCCGAGGTGAGATACTCGCGGGCTGCTGCCCTAAATTCGTCTCCTGTGGCGGTAGTTGCTATCGTCAGTATGGACGTTCGAGAGCCTGCGCCTGAGACTGCGCGGGAGCGCCTCACGCCTGTTATTGTAAAATCTTACCGGTCAAAATATCCAAAGGTAACCGGCGGGCAGCGTCGCACTTGGGCAACTTCGAGGCGTATTCGTCGTAAACGGCCTTCTTCGCAGCAACGTCCGTTTCTGAGATGCCCATCGCGTTTATCAAGCCGTAGTAGTAGTCTCCGTAATCGGAGTTCCGGTCCAATAGCGCACGCCATGCCTGTATGGCCTCCTCCTTCTTCCCGAGCTTCGTCAGGTACTTCGCACGGGCCTCCAGCACAGCAAGACGGTCGACTACGTTCTTGGACACGGATTCGAGGTGGTCCAGGGCGCGCTGGGTTTCCCCGGACTCGGCGATGATCCAGTTCTTGTAGAGGACGGCCTCGGAGTTTTCGAAGTCGGTCTTGGGCAGTGGCACCTTCAAGCTCTCTTCGTAGGTCGCCAGGATGTTCTCGGCCTCGGCCAGGTTGCCCGCGAGGTGGTGGGCGACGGCTACGGCGGTCCAGTTCTGGCGCAGCTGGGGCTTGGCCTGTAGCATCACCAGCCGAGTCTGGATGTAGCCCTGGTAGTCGCGCATCTGCACCTGCAAGATGGCCAGGTCGCGCTGGATCTGGGGAGACTCGGGCTCGAGACGGAGGGCGTGTTTGTAGGCGCGGATGGCTTCGTCGAAGTTCTTCCGAGATCGGTACAGCAGGCCATACACGTGCCAACATATGTGCGATTTCATGTCGACTGCGACCGCCTCTTTGCCCAGGGCGAAGGCCTCGTCGGTCTTGCCCTGCGCATTCATGATCAGAGCCTTCATGGCCATGGTATCCCCGTGCTTCGGGTTCTTCTTGAGGATCTGCTCGGCGGCCTTGAGGCCCCGACGGTATTGTTTGTCTTCATAGTTGCGGACAACGGTGCGAAGGAGGTTGTTGTCCCTCGTGCTGAGGGGTTGTGATGGTGGCATCGGGGATCGGAGAAGCGGAGAGCCAAAGCCCAGGCGGCCGATGGACGACGGGGAGAACGGCTCGGCGGCAGTGGTTGTGGTGATGGAGGTGGGGGTTATGCTGATGTGCGTTCGTAACCCACACAGAAGCGAGAAACGCTTTGCGAAGGGGGTCAAAAAATTTGGATTGCGCCCGGACTGGCAGAGAGGTAGACACTGTTCCGGGGCGTGGGGCTTGATGCCAATTGGACCTCGGAATCTAAAGATTGGGACTGGGTAAAAGAATGTGGGCTGTAGGGCAGGGTGTACTCGTCGTCGAACATTCAGTGTGGAAACTATGGCGAGCTTGTCCGAGCTGGTGAGTGTTGGCAGTGGCACGGGGGGGTTTGGTGAGTCGTCCAGTTCCGTTCCTGCACGGGCGGTGGAGCTCGCCGTGAGGCTTTGGCCAGGGATCCAACGCCAAGGCAAAACCAGCGCTGGCCGCTGGGATGACGGTGCCCCAAGACCGTTCGTACCCCACACCGATCGGCGATAAGATTAAGCTTCACCAAGCCAACGCATCATCCGGAGCAGCAATTTGGCCCGGAAGCTACCGAACTGACGAGCCGAGCATCGTGGAGGGCCGGAAGATGCCACGTGGAGTACGAGATCGCAGCACCGAATCTTGTGTCCTTAGGTGAATAAAAGATGGGAGTTTTCCATTTGCTTTGCGCCGAGCTCCGAAGACCCAACAAAAAACATAGGTACCAGGTATGCAAACAATAGTATAGCATATTACAGGGAGCTTCAGCACAGCTGAGGCCATTATCACATCCCGCCACTTTTATGTCGTCGCGTTCCGCTGCGCTGTTTGCCACGCCTTGAACGCGGTCTCCCATTCCTCGACGGGCTCGGCACACCGTTCTTTGATGACGCCCCAGGTTCTCATTCGCACTATGTTTTCCACTCCCCTCTCCTGCCGCAGAAGGCTGGCCAGCCGCTCTGTCCGGGGCTCCCGTGGGAAGAATCTTGCTGAGTAGGGATCTAACCGCTCGTCGACGACTCGCTCTCGGTCCTGAGCTAGCTCGGCCTCACGCACAGCTGTGTCGGGATCGTTCGGATCTGGACTTGTAGCCACCATTGCGCAGTAGGAAATGACGTCGGAGCGGGCCTGCCATGATGGGAAGAGCACCCTCTTCTTGAACTCGCCATACGCCTTTGGGTCGATCGTCCTCGCCACGGGCCGTGTTATTCGCCGGGACGTTGATGATGGGTCGAAGCCATCTTTAGCTGGGGTAACGAGGGCGTTGAGGTTCTGCGATATCGAGTCGTCCGTAGCGCCTCGAGAGAGTCGTAGAAAGTCTGTGGTTCGGTGTGGCAAAGTTGCGTTAACCGAGCTCCCGTGTCCATGGTGTACCTCATCAGGTTGTATAACACCGGTATATCGGCGGAGGGTCCGGCGGGAGCTTACCCCTCAGAGCGGATGAAGAGAAGCACAGCTGTGGTGTGAGAGCCGGCCGGTCCGGTTGTAGGCGCATCATCTCCGGCGCCGTGTCCTCCTTCGTGGGTTCGGCCGTGGCTTGAGGTGGTCCTTTCGACCACAGGGGAATCAGTCGCGCCAGTTTGTCGATTCTGAGGGGTGGAAGACCCTTAGCGATGCGACGGGAGACTCTTGCGTATATTAGATGCGGTTCTTAACTCTCGAGAGGTTAATATATTTGCACAAAATGATCCGAGGTCGCCGTTATGACTTAGAAATCATCAACTGGAAGGCGGCGCCGAGCATCAGCCGAGTTTAATCCCTGAGGCGAGGCGCGGTCCCTAAGACTCGAGCTGCAGATGGTCCGTGCTGCTCCTAGCGATTCCTTCTTCTGTTTTCAGCCCCATGAATCCCGCAGTTTCCGATCCTGATGAACGAGTGCCTCCTCGCAAATTGATTCGAAAGGACGCGCGGTTCGCCTGAAAAATGCCAAACACGAGGTCCGATGTCCCATTGAGCTTTCCCAGCGAAAGAACAGCTCTTGCGTACATGCAGTTGTAGTACGAAAGAAAGGACAAGTGTCTGAATGGACTCGCCTCCCCGCCGAGGTCCAGGCTCTGAGAACTCATGTCATCCAGTGCTCAAGAAACCCCTTGAATATTCCCCTCATTCACGTCAGGTCGGTCAGAACACGAAGCGTCGCGTGCAACCCACAGTTACTGCCTGGTAGGATTGCGCACAATCTCGCTTTCGTCGACCGCTTAACCCCAGTTCGGTGAACCGCGCCCCTCAGCCCTATAGAACAGATTCTTTTTCTCCGCCCTTAAAACCGATGAGGGAAAGAAATCCCCTATAAAGCTCCCCAGCGCCAGGTCTGACCCAATCACACAAGTTCCCTCTGCCTTCTCCTTGCATACCCCTTTCTCACCTACGCGCGACGACCTGCACATCCCAAAACGCGCGTTTTGGACTGCAAAGTTGCTAGCCAGTTGTGATCAAGTCTCCGTCACGACTATATCGAACACAAAATACGGAATACCGTGTTTTCGAAAGAAATTTGGGCGGGGAGACCAACAAACAAGAGATAAAAATGGTTAAGCGCGCAGAACCCACCCCCGGCGACGCCCCCCGCGACTACGGCCGCATCCCTCCCTCAGCCTCCAGCCTCGCCTTCCGCCAATACACCTCCCTCGGCCTAATCCTCCTCCTCTACACCGCCGCCACGCCGTTCACGCCCGTGTCCTGGCTCATCCAGGCCGAGGGCGGCTTCCTCTTCGACCGGCTCGTCGCCGGCATCGTCCTCTTCGTCGCCTGCTACTTCCAGTGGCGCATCGCGGGGCTGGCCTACCCGCTGGTGATCAGCATCTCGACCGCCGCACTAGGCGGTACGACGACGCTGCGCAACGGCCGCCTCGAGTCCAGCGGGCCCGAGTTCGCGTGGGTGTGGCGCCCCGCCGAGTACTGGACTTACGCCATCGGCGAGGCCGTGCTGCTGCTGCTGGCCGAGTTCGGCCCCAGCGAGACCTTGCGGCGGCTCGTCGTGGTGGGCGTCGTCGCCGCGCTGTGGTTCGTGGGCTGGTTCGCCACGCCGAGGAGCCTGAAGCTGTGGGCGTGGCAGCACATCAAGGCGATGTGGTTCTGGATGATTCTGGATGAGGTGATGAGGGTTGGGCTGGGGAGGGGCGGGGTTAACAGGCGGAGGGCGAGGTGGTGAGAGTGAAGAGGTCGCGACGACGTCACCTGGGAGTAGCTGTATAGACGGGTAGACATAGGGGATCTCGAGTGAGCGAGTTTGGTTTTAAAGCCGTGGGCAGTCGGCTAGCAGTTGTTGCGGACATGGATGACCCGGCCCTGTCGGAAGGGGCGGGAAGGTAGGCGCTAGTTGTACTGTAGATAGGCTGATGGGGCACATGAGAGGAAGAGCACGCAAAATAGAGACATGGTTAGGTATGGGGCCAAACTAAGCATTAGAGCAATGTATTGTTAATTGACTTACTCGAAGCTACTATTCTACGATCGAGTCTTGGTCAAGCTAAGGAATATGGTGATCCTCTCTTGGCTCACATCATGGTTCTGTCCTCAGGCCCACTTCTTGCGTTGCTCAGGGGTCGGCTCAGGGGCTGGGGTCCCCATTGCTCAGCCCTACGCAAAACCTTAACGAAACCTCCTCTGTTGTGACTGCAGACTGGTGTGTATTGTTGGCTCAATGGCATTCCCAGCACTTGTGTACGTAGTAAGCCTGAGTTCCGGATGTAGCCTCCTGCCCACTGAAAGAGACTGTTTTTCTTTCAAGGTGGATGAAGGGGGGAGAGAGACATTCAAACCCTCCTTGGTCAGATTCCATAGACCCTCGGCGTTCTCTGCGCGGGATGGGATACAAAGTTCTCACCCGATGGCAGGCTGAGACGACCGGTGAGGTATCAAGCTTATTTCAACCTGCCGATGGCAGCCCGTCCTTTTCTTTAGCGGATATCTGCGTGAAGTTCCAGAGGATAACCGGCAGTTTCCGAAATATCTTCCAGTGATGTTCCGCTGCTTCGTGGATGATCCCTTGAGAGCTGACCAGTTTTGTTCGTTGCCGTCATCATCATCAAACTCACTCTCTTCCGCCCACCGGTCCGAACAACACGCTAGCATCTGTATAGCCCTGAATTGCAGCCCTAAATCTTCGCCGATTGCCTCATGTGGCAACTTAGTCTAATATTGTCCTGGTTCCAGCGTATGCCTCTGATGGTCCAATTATTCTCGTCGACCGACGTGTTTTCAGTGACAGGTTCCCTGCCACCGCCCTGTTTCCTGTGACCTGACAGGCTTGCCCTTTCCTCGGGCCAGAGAATTTGTCCCTCTCTCAGCCTGACTCACATCAGTCATAGTAAATATTGTGCTTACTTGCGTCTGCGTCCAAGGGACGCGATGTGCTTTGTGTCTAGGTACGTAGTGTTATGCCGGGAGCGAACACGAAACTAGGTACCTCAGGTACGGATTGAAGTGAGTGAATCCGGGATGGAAGTTGAGGCAACCAATCAAGCATGCTTGACCCTCGAAGTCGCTTTCTGCACACGACAGGACTCGAAATAGGGCATAAGAATAAAAGTTCAACGTTCCGATGGGGATGGGATGAGGGGCGCTTCCGACTCGGCGGCCAGCAGTACAACGGAAGACCTTCACACAGTCCGACGTTTTTACTCGTGATGTGACATGTCGTTGCATTCACCCTCACCGCTTTCTGACGTCGCTCCCTGGGAGATCAGACGACGTGCGATCAACGAGTTCACTCTAGATAGTTGGTACCTTGCCGTACCATCCACCAACGTCCGCTACTGACCTGAGTAGCTCCTGCAAGGTGGAAGGCATCTCAAGGCGAGCGGCGCAGAAAGAGTTCATGTGCTCGGCCGAGATACCCCGAGAGGACGAGAATAGCTTTCCGAGACTGATGCCCAACGAACTCCGTGAACGGGGACCTGACCAGTGATGATAATCATCGCTCCCCCGCCCTGTCCCGTCCGTGGCAAGGACAGGGGACTTACAAAGTCTTGGCCGACGTCTGCCTGCTGCCAGTGCGCGGCTCCACATCTTTGACCGATTGCCTTATACGGAAATGTTCTCTCATCGTCGCCCACGAATCGGAGGAGATACGTGTTGCTAGTTTCCCGCTCTCTTCTCTTCAGTCATACCCCTCCGTTCCATTGCTCAGACTTAGCGTGGATGCCTTTCGCCTTGATGCAACTGGATTCCAGGCAGGCGTCCTGCTTAGTAGTGTCTATTGAACTGCGTATGATTAGTTGGTTCTTATGAGCGGGGGAGGAGATTATCAGGCGCCTCACCCGAAGAAAGACGCCTGGCCTGGTCGGATGTGGAAAGACAAGACCCAGCGAGACGACGAGTTCCAGGCGACCAGGCGCTGTTAAATGAATTTGAGCTACCTAATTCTGTTGACAGTTCAGCTGCGATGCGAGCCGGACCAAAAAAATTCATGACAGTTCAGTTTTGCGCCATCCTATCCCTCTGAAGTAACTTCCTAGACTAGCATTTTAGGTACGACATCCACCATTCCGTTCCCAGTTGCCCTGTCGCACTCTCAAAGATCGCAGCGCCTCTTCAGTCTGTGAGGTCTCTAAGTAGGTACTGTAGCAACACCAGGGTATTTTTTTGTCGTCCTGCAACTCTTCCCTGCCCCTAACTCCAAGCCGACCGAATCACAACCCCTCCCTCCTTCCCTCCCTCACTCCCTCCCTCCCTCAGCGAACCCTCTTTCACTCTTCAAACCAGTCCTCCTCGTCCTCCTTCTTGGCGCCCTTTTCGCCGCCAAAGACCTTGCTCTTCTTGCCCGTGGACGGACGATCTTTGTCCTTATTGAGAGCAGTAGGAGGAGGGACAGTCGCCTCAGCGGCGGTCTGGCCGACAACAGGAGGAGGAGCAGGAGGACCTGCGGCAAAGACCAGCTCCTCGATCTCCGTGTCGATTCCCACGGCCGTGTGGACTGCCCTGCCTATAAACGTGGTCGGAATGTTGCCGGGTATCTCTATGACGTCGCCACCTCTAGGTTCGCCCTGGGGTTTGGCCTGGAGTTCGGCCGAGGACAAAATAAAGAGGAAGAAAGGAAAGAAGAACATTGTTAGTGGAATTGACCCGTGCCCACCCCGTTAGCAGGGCGCGAAGTGGGTGGTGTGTGTAGAAGTGAGATGGGTGCTGGAGGGTGGGCTGGGCTGGGCCGTTTCATGCTGGCAGCCTGCACGCTGTTGAACGTACCGGAGGAGCAATTCCCACTGTGGCTCGAACAACAAGGGGTGGTTTGTTAGCAGGAAAAGTGCCCTTGTAGCGGTGCAACTCAGTGATAATGCTACTGCTTTTTTCTTACACAATGGCAAGCGAGAGATTTTGGGGAGGGGAAGGAGTACTAAGCTATGGCGGGCAGTCCGTCCCGGAAGTGTCCCTCGTCAGGCTACCTAGGTAGGTAACTTACCGTAGCTTTGCTTCTTGATCCGCAGGCGGGACGAGACGACAGAGGACTCCGCGGATTTGACGACGAGATGGCGGTTCGTGGAATCTAGGTTGACTGACCCCTCCTCCTCAATGTATCTCGGGGGGTCCACTAGTTTAGGTGTAAGCATCCGGAAGAAACCATCTTCGATAGGTAGGCAGTCAGCCCACGCATCAGTCTACAGGCGCACCCACACAGACGAGCTCACTTACAATAAGAGGCCATTGCGATCCGAAGGAGGCCACACCAGCCGTTTCCGTCGCTTCTCGGTTTCGAAACGGCTCCAGTCCACTCTACCACGCTCTGCTCGGGCGCAGGGCGGAGTTCTTTCAGGGGGAGCTGAGTAGGCGTGGGCAAAGACATTCGAACGTTCGTCCTTAAGTTTTGCTTGGTCTTGTGGGGTGGGTGGGAGGAGGAAGGCGATGTGTGTGTAGAAATAGCCTTAACTCACCGAAGAATGTGGCGGGGCACTGTTTTATAAACGTGGCCGTGGTCCGCCATGGCCTACGGCGGTCCGCATTCCCACCTGAGGCTCTGTTGATGCACATCTGCATGTGCGAGTCTGTTCTGCTCGAGTCCCTGCTCGAGTCGGCCCAAACACCTACCGAGAGGAGGCCTCACGCGCCTGTCCGCTTCTTCCCTGCCTGCATGTTCATGCTGGGCAGCATCGCGTCCGGATGTCTCCCTGCAGTCGGGGTTGCGATAGATGCACGGAACTAGCCTCAGTCACGGCTTTTCGGTCCTTTCATTGGCTCGACTGGTCGCAGTGGTAGCACAACATTCCTAGGTACCTATATACCAAGGCAGAGTTGGTTGATAGGCACACTGTTGGGCGGGAAAGTGCACAAATCCGATGTAGAGTTTGGGCCGTGCACCGGCCTATCATGTTCGGCCAACGCATCAAGTTTGCATTATTCCTTGAGTGTTTGTTCTGTTCTCTACTCGGGGGGCTCTTTGAGCACGATTACCTGTACCTCACTACCTAAGTACCTAGGTACACCTACCTAGCTCGTCAAAGTGTAAAATCGGGGCCGAGATGGACATGCCATTGCTGCCTACGCTCAAGTCCCCCAAAGTCCCTCACGGCTCGGTGCATCGGCGCTCCGGTTGCTTCGAGGACCAACTGATCCGAGTCACTTGCCGAGCTCCCAAGTCCCCGTCCCTCTGCACTGCCTGCCTGGCCAGCTCTGCCGGCGTCTTACCTGCCCTGTTTCGAAGCTCAGACTTCCCCCCATGCTTCGCCAGCAGAGAGACGAGGCGGTCTTTCCCTTGTTGGCCCGCAAGATGCAGCGGCGTGTTTCCGCTCTGCCGCTCCTGAGCGTTGGGAGACGCGCCCGCCTTGAGCAGGCGACTGACCAGGTGCTCAGTAGCACCGGCGCTCTCGTCCCTGGCCACTGCTAGATGCAGAGGTGTCCGCCCCGCATGGTCTTTGTACTTGGCGCTTGCCCCGCGATCGAGAAGAATTGTTGCAAGCCTGGTGCCCTCCTCGATATTCTTATTCTGGAGGGCGGCGTGTAGCGGCGTCTGCCCCTTCTTGTCGAGAGAGTTCGCGTCGACCTGATCCTCGACTAGGAGTTGCACGACCGCCTGATAGCAGGTGGCTTGCTTCCCCTGTTTTCCTTGCTTGCCTTCCTCACCCAGGCCTTCGCCGGAGACGGCCCAGTGCAACGCGATACGGCCCGTGGTGTCCCCGATTCTGCGGTTGGCTTGCCTCTCCAGGAGCTGCCTCACCGCCGTGTAGAATCCGCCCATGGCTGCAAGGTGCAGCGGCGTCAGGCCATGTTCGTCTTGTGCGTCGATTTCAGCGTCCTCCTCAAGCAGGAGCCTGGCGACAGAGGTGAAGCCGCCCATGGCAGCAAGATGGAGGGGAATCTTTCCCGACTTGTTGCGCAACATTACCTCTGCCTCCTTCTCAAGCAGAAGCCCCACCGGGGTAAGGAGGCCCCTTTGGGCCGCGTAGTGCAGCACGGTGCAGCCGCTTCCGTCGGTCAAAGCTATGGTGGTAGTATCCGCTCTGTACAGCAATACGCTCAGAAGCGCCGTGTCTGCGAAGTGTTCCAGCTCCTGGACTGCGTAGTGCAGGACGGTCTGCCCTTTGCTATCGGTGGCTGCCATGTCGGCACCGGCCTCGAGAAGCTCCCAAACTGCAGCTCCCTGGCCGTGTCGCATGGCCACCTGTAGCGCGGTGAGCCCGTCCATCCCCCGCTGGTTCAGCGCAGCCTTCTTGCGGATGAGCAGGCGCAGTATGTTTCCGCGGCTCTTGGCTTTACATGCCTCGTGTAAGATCAGCCAACCTGTCTGGGTGGGCCGGTCGAAATGGGCACCGTTGCGGATGAGGAGCTTGACCATCTGTTCGTGGCCCTGGATAGTCGCCCACCAAAGCGCGTTGCGGCCCCATGAGTCCTCAGCATCGAGGTCGGCTCCTCCCTCGATCAGGCGCCTTGCAGTTGCAATGTCGCCGGATGCCGCAGTCCACCTCAATGGAGACCAAAGCTCTTCGCTGCCGGTATCTTCTGTGTCTATAGATAATCGCCTAGGACATAGTTTCAGAAGCAATCTCACGCAATCTTCATGTCCCTCCACGACGGCGTGAAGAAGAGGCGTCTTTCCGCTGGTATCTCTCACTTCGGCGTCGGCGCCTTGTCCAAGGAGAAGCTTGACCACTCCAGCTCTTCCGAATTTGCTGGACCAGTGTAGTGCTGTCTGTCCGCCACTCGTGACCGCATTGATATCAGGGGTTCGCCTTTCTAGGAGGCGGGCTGTCAATGTTTTGGAGCCGAAGAAGGCCGCGACATGGAGGCCTGTGGCTCCTCTAGTCGATGTTGACTGCAGGACCTCGTCCATCGCATGTACAGCTATCCCGAGCTTGTGATCGTCGGTCAGAAGACGAAGGGAGAGGGCCCAAAGATCTTCCTCGCTTTCTCGGACGTGGAAGCCCCAGTACTCTGCTGCATATCTCACCAAACTCGGCCCGTGATGTGTAGTCGGTGGCTTGATGTCGTTGACACTGGCGACCGGCGAGTTGTTGCCTAGAGCTGAGCCGCTGACGCTCTGCTCGCTCAAGTTAGAGCCCTCACCTAGAAGCAGCTCGAGGCATGTTGTTGCAATCTGACAGTGCGGTTTGATGATGAGCTCCCTGGCTATGGTGTCTTCCCGGAGGAATACTCGAGCGCTCTCGTGAACTGGGCTGACGAACCCGTCCTTGCCGACCGAAATAAGGCCAGAGCAGATGAATGCAATATCGTCCCATGTGGCCTGCTGATGAGTGACTTTCCGAACCGCTTGACTCGCGTCCGAGATCGCCAAAGCTTCGGAAAGCTCGCCCACCGTCAAGGGCCGCTTGGAGTAACACAGCCAGGTAAGGACACAGGCTGCTTGGCTTCTCGTGCGGTCGTCCTGGAGGATGCGTCGCAGCTCCAAATCGTATATGTCCACCGGTGCGCGCGTCTGGATGAGGGTCGATAGAAAGCTTTTGTCGCCGGCGCTTTTGCTTCGGGAGCCTAGGCTAGTGAATGCATGTAGATGCAGATGTGCCTCGAGGAACCTAATCTCAAATGCTTTCATCAGCCGAATAATTCACCTGCCATCCAGAGGTGGACTCCAGAGGTGGAGTCTGACGCGAGGATGTGTAGCTTCAACGAAAGGGCATATGATTAGCTCTTACGTCATAGGATTCATGGACTTTTCCATGACTTTGGCGCATATTTCCTTTGCACTTAACTGACCTTCCTCCTCGTCCAACTGCAGCAAGCGCCGATGCTCTTTCGCGTCCTCCAGTCTCGACTCGATGTACTTGCACAAGTCTTCCTCAGTGGTGACAATCTTGAGCTCGCGTTGAGGCATGAGCTGCTGTCTGGTCTCCTCTCGGGAGCGGGACGTGAAGAATGTCTTCACTTCGGTCCTGAGCAGCCGAGTGAGAGCAGAGAGAGTAAAAAGGAATTCCCCTCGGACCCGTTCATCCCCACACTCATCGAGGGCATCAATGACGAGGTACACACGGCTGTAGGCCCGCATCTCGTTCGACACCAATGTCATGAGACTATCGCGATTTGGCTTCTTTTCCTTCTCCAGCTCATACGCCGAATACGACTCCTCGATGTCATTCGAAGTTCCATCCCTGCCGCGTACTAGGTGCAGTAGAAGAGACGCTAGGACGTTGTCGAGTGTATGCATCGCTCTCTCCGAATGGGCAAAGAATATGAAGGCGCAGCAGGTTGGCTTGCTCGCATCGCTGGCACCGCTAGCACCACTGGCATCGCTGGCATCGGTCTGCTTGATGCGATCTTTGATGTGGCGATTTAGATGATCGACCACAATAGATCTAGGGAAAGGTGTCAGATTATCTGGTAGGTTTGCACAGGGGCGTGCCTGCCATGACTTACGATAGGATTGTTTTCCCAACACCCGCTGAGAAATTGGATATTAGCAATGGGAGCAAATTATCTCCGAGAGTTTCATCTGGCCCTTGACTTACCGGCCCCATGGCACCAGAGAGAACGGGCATTTCCATCCCGCCAGTCCTTGAACGGTTCAGTTCTCAGGGGCCATCGGCCTCTGTCTGAGGATCGTTCAGCAATGGTGAAGTGGTGTTTGAACTTGAGATCACATCCAAGGGGCGACAAGTTACGAAGCCATTTGAGTATGGCCCATTTCTCGTCGCCTTTTATTAAGTTGCTCTGAAGTCAGTAGCCGCAGCTCAAGCGCCCTGTGGTCTGGATCGGAACCAGAACCCATCGAAACTTAACTTTCTTGACGAAGACGGCATCGAAGCAAAGGACTCACGGGTGGAATGGCCAAAGGCTTTGTGGACGTGACAAGGCAAGCAAGCACGTACTCATCAGCTTGGTGCCTTGGTAAGTAGCCGTATGTGGGTAGAGATATCTGATATAGAGAGATGATAGAGTGACGCAACTTACTGACAGGGCCAGAAATTTCCAGCTTGCTCTCGGGATGAGCAACAATTTGGGTTGTGATGCTTTCGCCTGTTGCCATCCACGTTGAAGGAACTCGTTAGCGCGGTCCCTCGATCTCAACTTGGCCTGTATGTTACTTAGGGAACCTGCCCATATTGACTTGACCATTGACCTCCATGCTTTCAGCAATCACACTCTTGTTGGCCTTCATCACGACAACTGTAGAAGCCGCATGGCCATTCGTGTGCTACATACAGTTCGGTGCGACCCATCAGTTAGCTTAGGTGGGTAGTGAACCATCAGTTTTTGGTGTTGGTGTATGGACCGCCTTTATGAGCTCCGCTTGTCATCAGCATGGCTAGCAGTAAGTAGATCTCTGAAGCAACGCACCATAATTCTCTCCCCCATACGCTGCGGGACATCCCTAGCGTGAATCGTGCGTTGTGACATGTGACGTGAGACTTTCTGGTAAAAAGAACACTGGATAGGTAGCTGTGAGGCGGCTTCGATGACACCTCTGGCTTTACCTCTTGGTTTGCGAAGGGAGGCCAGAAGATGGCTTGCCAGGGAGAGAAACCGAACGCTGGCCGAGGCAAAGCCTGCTCTTTACCTTCCTTTGGGCAGGGTTCATATCCCCACCATTCTCGAGCCTCTTGACGCCCCGTGGAACTTGACCACCAGTGCTGGAAATTGCAAAGTCAGGTTGATGCCCACAAGCACAGCCAAACCGGGCGGACAGACTGGCACTGTTTGGCGTCCAATGCATGCACCCCGCCCCTTCACACCATCGGGATCTCAAGTCACCAACAATTACCACTTACAAATGTACAAAATAGGCGAGAAGGCTCTTGACAGCTCACTCGTCCGAGGTGATACCCATACGTGGTTCTCAGCAACGATGCACTTTAAGTACGGGGTGCTCAACTCTCCTTTTTCTACTTCGTTGTCTCGCAAGTTGATATTGATGGCATGTGGTCAGTCGAGCAAGCCATGCCGTCTTTAGTCTACAAAATATCAGGGCTGACTAGGCCCGGGAAGTGATCACAAGTCTTTCTCTACATTCCTTGTATGAGGCGGTTGCCCCATGTGCTGGTGGAGATGACCGCTGGTTGGCAGAGTCGAGCCCAGCCCCAGGGCCTCCAGGTCACGACGGTATAAGGCGTACTCCCGCTGGCGAGTTGCGGGCGATGTGACACTGGTTCGCGCCCCACTACCATTTGTGACGACTTATGAAGGACCGAAACCGAAAGGACGCCCATCTCAGACCCTTTCTACCACCTTCTCAGGAAACTATACCTCGTTTATGGGACGAGAGTGACTCAAGATCTCGCTTGCCGTTCGGGCCTTATCGAGGCTTCCGGAGAAGAGCCGTCTTTGTTTCGTTCTTCGCATATTCCTCCTAATTCTCTTGGTTGCCCAGCTTCCTCATGCAGCGAGTCCCACCATTGGCACCCAGTGCCGAGATCAAAGACGAGAGGCCGAAGTTTGATGGAGTGAAGACTGATAGAGTCACTCCTGTGACTCCACGGCAGCCGACGAAGTATGGCGAGTTTCTAGATCCAAACATGGTCCAAGGACGTGGCGAAAATGCATCTCGAGGCACCTCCCACGTTCGATCTGACCCTGATGTGGGGGACCAGAGCTCGTACTTCAGCCGCACTACTGGAACCCGTCGAGACACCGCGAGTGACTTTCAGAGCCCTGCAGTCGGGCACCCTTCTACTAATCGCAATGGCCGTTTACGGGGACGCCGCAACAACTCATCTGCAGGGACATCTTCCGTCAGGGGGCCTCAGGTCGTTCACTACCACAACCATATCACATCGCCATCCACACCAGAGCCGCCAATTTCAGCTACACACGCCTCGAGCCTCCGATATGGCCAACCGAGCTTCGGAGCCAGCTGGACACCGCCGTATTATCCATACCTTGGATATCGCCAACAGCATGTCATGGAGCCGATCGAACCCTTTCCGCCCTCGAGCCTCTACCGGGACGCGCCCGGGAGATATAACCGAGAGTTCGAGGCGAACAGCGAGGTGATCAGACTGGCTATGGAGGTGGAAAAGACGAGGGAATTGTCGGAGATGAAGAAGGCCCTGCACCACACCGAGCGACAAGCTGCCGCCTTGGAGGACGATTTTTTTCGTTTGAAGCGCGATGTTCAAAATGGCATGGCGCAGATGAGGGCAGATCAAGGGGTGATGATGGCAAAGGAAAGGTGGAGGGATGAGCTGGCTAGGTATAAAGAGAAACTGGAGGGTATGCTAGACGAGCAGGTGTACGAGATGATCCAGCTTTGCCAGCTGGAGCTGAAACGCCGAGGGAGAACCACGCCGCCAGAGCTCGAGCTCCCGCAGGCCTCGGGCCGCAAGGGAGAGCGCCGTGTAACTTCCCAGTCGGGCTCTGTCCAACCCTCTAATCTGTTGGTGTTTCTCCCAAATGCGATTTACCCTGATTATTGACCCCGCGCCTGGCCAACTTAGCTAACTGGATGATAGGGGTATTCGGACAGGGCAAGCCCCGCCGAACGATCGCGCTAACGAACAGAGAAGGCCATATACCGACGACAACGGCGACAGCGATGCGCTTCCTGACACCCCAAGAGCATCTCAAGCCGTTCCGGGGCCCTCGTTACTTCAGAAACACAGCCCACCTCGACTCTCAATCGATGCTGTCCACGTCTCGTCCTCTGGGTCCCCCAAAGCCACGAGGAGAGCACGAGATACATCACCATCACACCTCCAGCTCCCGAAACCAGAATACGATTCTCCGATGGCACATCCATCTGATAGCCTCAGGGCTTACCATTCGGCGCCTGTTTCACCCTCGCCAACACAGCAGGGCAGGCCCAGATATACCGGCGGCAACGAGGCCACCCCACTGACTCCTGATGCTGTTAGGAGCTTGGACGGTGACCGAGACGGGGAACGCACCAGGAAAAACAAGACCTCGGTGTGGGCAGACGAGCAGCGCCGCGCTCAAGACTCCTCCCAACGAGGGCAAAAGTTGCCGCATGCCCATCCCCGCCGTGATGACGAGGACGGAGGTATCATGCCTTCGCTCTCGACCTTGGGTGTAGCGCCTCTGGGGGTCGGCGGAAGGTCCTCTAAGACAAGCGTTTCTAGTGCGTCCGAGGTCCCTGGAGACGACTTAACAAAATCGAGGGCCAACGACGGACCGGGTAACAACGGCCGACTGGAGCACCAGTCCCCAGAGACGAGCATCAGCTTCGACAGCGAGGCCTCAGCACACAACAACGACAGCCGGAACGGTAACGAAGCCGACGACGACTCGGCCACCAACACAAAATGCGACGGCTCTGCCGGCACCATGACGCAGAGCCTCAATGCAGGGGGAGGTGGTGGGAAAAGAAGGCGGTCGAAGGGGCAAAGAGGTGGCAGAGGAGGCGGGAGAGCTGGGTACCAGAAGGCAGACGAAATAAATGCCGTGAAAGGGAGAGGAGGGCGAGGACAGCGAGCTTGAGAGCGGGGAGGACTAGACATTTCAGGGTCAGCAGCCGCTAAAGCGGCGGGAAGACAGGTGAAGTGGCGCGGAAGCGGTCAAATGTATATGCGACGCCAATGCACGCTGCCGCGGGGTTGCAGTAGAACAACACAGAAGATCCATGTTCAGAGTCAGCCCGCCACTGAGACTCTCACCGCCACCAAAAGATCCCATTAGATGCACTACGTACGTGTAATCATGACAAAGGACAACGATCGACCAACGAAGAAGGAGAAGGCCGATGAGAAGTGCCCGGGGAAGAAGGGAAGAGGGTGAGAAGGGAGCCGTGGGGAAAAAAGGGAACGAAGGGCGCAAGGCAGAAACCGGATGAAGGGCAGGCAGCAGGCAGAGCCAGGACGCTGTGGAAATGAGGCTCTGCTCTTTCTTTTTCTCTCTTCGCTTTCTCTTCTTCTTCCATCTGAAAAGAGAGAGAAAGAGGCAGGCATAGGATCTGCATCCTAAGATTGCATTTCATTCGTGTTTTGGAATCTTCCTGGATAGACGCCTATCCGGTAGTACTGCAGCGTCGTTGTGCAGTGTATGACCGGGGGGCTGCGCCGCGTAGAGATTGAGGGAAGTTGGACCAGAACAGAGGGGGGGAAAATGGTATTTGATTACTCCCTGCTGTCCTGCAACGAGCGGGCAGCAACGTGGCAGGCACGACCAGACCACATGGGCGGTTGATTGTTCAAAATGGGGCAACCGAACAATTTGCCCGTAGATGAGGCTAGTCGGTCATAGCCACCACGCAGCGGTTCTTTGGTAGTGGCGGTTGGTAGAGGTGGAAACGTGTCGAGCGATTGATGTGCGTTCAGATACTCTACCACGCTTGCCTTTCGCAATTGATTGGGGAGGTGGTGGCCAACTCATCACGACGGTGGTGGCGTTGCGGAGACGGGGACACACAGCAGTCGAGACCACTGGCGAGACATGGCAACACACCCTCAACAGAACAAGCTTGCTTCCCCCTGTTTTGTCTCTCCTCCGTCTGACGTGTTCATGAGGCTGTAGCGCGAATAGGAAGCAGGAGGAAGCAGAAGGTTGCTCACCGGTGGAGAGGCAATGGAACAAGAAAGAAACGACGCACCCTCGATTTTGATGACTGATCCAGTTGCCATGAGCGCTCACGAAATTCGCTGCCATAGGCCGACCTACAGTCGACTTGCAGTCTAGGCAACGCACCTCCGTGGCGGCGGGCGCAACCATTGACCCCACTAAGACATGTATTGTCTACTCGCTCGCCGGGTGCGAACGTCGTGCTCGTGTCGGGAAGAGGAAGGCGAAGAAATGTTTCAAACGTCGAGTGTCGAGTGGGCGAAAATCTCTTTCGGCGACAAGCCAGTGCCTCAAAGATAGCAGGTATGTTCCAGACTCTCTCGGATCAGGGCTCATCCCAGGGCGGCGAGACGGAACCGCTAGGCCGTGTGGCACTGCGGCAAATATTAGAAATTCCGATCGCAGATGAGAGAAGATGCGCGACGGGAAATATAGAAAGGACGACGCCCCGTGGCCTTCTGGTCTTTGCAGTCTTGGGTCTCCTCGAAGGCTTCATGCTGCCCCAGAGTCCAGATACAATTCTTGTGTCAAAGACCACGCTTCTTCTATACTGAGGTCAGATGGAACACGAAAGACACAAGCCGTGAACCGATTCTGCCGGCGCTGGTTGACTAGCTTGCGGCCTTTCAGCCCGAACCCCTCGATTATTGGCCTCCCTAAAACGCAGCCAGTGACACCCATCCACATTCGGCATCGACCCGGCAGGCTGTTACTACCAGCATGGCTCGATTCATGCGGAGGAGGTCCACGAACGACTCTACATTCTCGTCCGCGGAAACCGTCGTTGACGGCGGCTCCAACTTTGATGCTGCTCATCCGGCTGATGAATATGGCATCAGGGTGTTGTACGAACCGGAGAGTAAGAGGGCGGTGGTAGAGTATGTGCCATGAGCAATCATCATTCGACAACCGGGCCTGCCAGTCCTTCGACACTGTGACTCGCAACTAACACACGAATGGCTACACTGCTAGTATTGTCTTGGTCCACGGCTTGCACGGCCACCCAGAGAGAACTTGGACGGCAAGGGGCGCCACCGGCCCATGGCCCAAAGAAATGCTCCCCCAGATTTTTCCAAATGCCCGGGTCATGTCTTTTGGCTACGCCTCGGCTGTGGTGGACTTGGCCGGGACATCTTCCCAGTTCTCGGAGAATCGAATAAACGATCACGCCAGAAACCTTCTATCCGCTCTGTCTGCGGCTCGTACACACGATGCAAGTGTATGTCGATGGCCTATTAGTACCAACAGATGAAAGCTCCAACACCAGTCATCACAGGCCAGGTGTAGCAACTAACAACACACTATCATACACCAGATCAGCCGCCCAATTATATTCTTGGCTCACAGCCTTGGTGGGCTGATATGTCAAGATGTAAGTCCAACCCCTGATATATCCTCTTTCACCATCAAGATCAAACCTGGGAAATGCCCCCCCAAGCCACATGAGCTACTGGCCCTTTGCGAGCCAACAACAATTAACATACAACCCACTCTACTTCATCAAGGCCCTTATCCACTCCAAGCAAAGCCCAGAGGCGCATCTTGCTACAATCGAGCAATGCACCCTGGCCATCGCATTCCTCGGCACGCCTCATTCCGGATCCGCACTGGCCAAATGGGCAGAGAGGCTCTCGCAGTCCCTCGGCCTGCTAGGCCTCCAAACGAACAGGAGCATCGCTCGGGTGCTCCGCCACGACTCTGAAATCTTGGTTCGGATACAAGATCACTTCCAATCGGTGCTCAGACGACGGGAGTCTTCACACAAGATCGAAGTGACATGTTTCTACGAAGAGGAGCCCGTCCCAGGGGTCGGAGTGGTTGTCCCACGCAGCTCTGCCACCCTCCCAGGATACCACGCCATCGGCATAAAGGCGGACCATCGAGAGATGGCGCGGTTCTCCAGCACCAGCAGCCCAGGCTTCTCCAGCGTCGTCGGCGAACTGCAGCGGTGGGTTGCCAAAGCAGAGAGGAAGGCGGCAGCAGTCGAGGAAGAACGGCGGAAGCAGCAGCAGCAGCAGCAGCAGCAACGACAACAAGCCGTTCCCGCCACGACCGCTTTGTTCGTGAACACGGACGCGCCGGCTAGGCCGGGGATCTATGTGCATACGGCTCACTCGAGCGTCATCGCTGCAAACATTGTCATCGGGGAGCTCGTCATGCGCTGAGTTGGGTAGCTCATCACTCATCCACTGCAGACCCATGGGGGAAGGACAGGTCGGGGTAGCCGTGTGGAAGGAGGTAAGGTCAGTAAATATGCTAGTTACTATAAAGTCTAAATAGTAGAGATACCATGTTCCTAGGCACCTACCCAGGAGGTAGTCATATGCTTGGATAAGGCTCATAGAAGTATCCCATTGTCCACCAATAAGATTTTATAAAATGGCCCTATGCGGTAACAGATATGCTCCATTGAAGATGGTGCCCTTAAGCTTACACGCTTATTACTTACTTAGGTAGTAGTTACCGATTCATACTAGTGCTGCTAGTATACACCACTGCAGAGCTTGACTCAGCTTTCTCTTATATGAAGACTCAAGCAAGGGCACAACCAGGCATGGCTAAAACCTTATTTTTGGTGGTACAAGGCTTTGAAGAGCCCAGCACTTAATCTCATGAACCCAGAAAGTTATCTCAGCAACTCCTACCTAGAAACCCACGGCTGTACTCCACTTGGCTTCGACGGAGAGGAGGTATCCAAAGAGGATGTATTATCGGCGGAAACCGCAAGAGCCCTACTTAAGCACATACCCGCCAGCGGCTGCCCTCGCAAGCCGGTTTCCCGAGCTGCACAACGGGTGGACTGCTACGCTGGAATGAAAGAGCTCTGGAGTCCTTGAGCCCTTTGAGACCTGCGAGGCTCCACGAAGAGCAAGGCCGCCGGGACAGATCGCCAGTTTTGGCGGCGTCGCATATAGGGAAGCAACAAGCCCAGAGTGTGTAGAGCTCGGCGAGGATATATTCACGGGGCCAGGGGCGTTCGTGCGTCTCGTGCGTACCACCTGTGCTGTACTCTGCCATAAAAGTACATACTGGCCCAGGAAGCCGCATGGAGTCCTTCCCTTCTGATCTATCGTCTTGGAATCTGCCTGCTAGCCGCCACAGGCAGCTGGGCGTGGGATGGCTAGTGGTTATAATGATGATGATGGTAACAAACAGTAATGATGATGATGATGATGATGATGATGATGATGATGATGATGATGATGATGATGATGATGATGATGATGATGATGATGATGATGATGATTATGATGATGATGATGATGATGATGATGATGATGATGATGATGATGATGATGATGATGATGATGATGATGATGATGATGATGATGATGATAACGATGATGATGATGATGATGATGATAACGATGAAAATGGTAGTGCCGATGGCTTGTGATGACGTCGGGTGACACCTCCAAGAGACCACATACGACAACAAATGTCGGTGTCGGGATGATGAACGCCGCGGACTCGGCAAGGCCGGCAAATCTGAGCGCCAACGTCGGAAAAATAGGTATTCAGCAGCCCAAGACGATGAGACTCGCCTGCTCCGCTTTCTTCTGGCTTCGTTGGCCAACTTTGAAGGCATTTCGTCTCTGTTGAGGCTATGGTCCGTCCACATCAGTGCCGTTATTTCTGGTGCTGGAGCGACTGCAGCGTCCCTACCTAGGTACCTACCCCAGGTCCGCTCCTCCAACACACGACGAAGCTCGTGGTGGCACACTGGCCGTCCAGCGCTGAGCCCAAGGAGGCGTGGTGGAAGCGTCATCAGAGTCCCTCGAGGGCTCCGACTGGAAGACGCTGCAAGACAGCCAAGGAAATATTTTAAGAGGAAGCTGATAGGATTGAGTCTCTTTTAGCTATAATCAGCAATATTAGCTCTGATGGATCCGCGTCCGACTGCCAAACCCCTTTGTCCCTGATCTAGTACACCC
>PYST01000464.1:5454-26002 GCA_003049485.1 Ophioceras dolichostomum | reverse complement strand
TAGAGGTGCGCCCTTCCAGAAGGAGCGCACCTAGCTAACGCACAACGCTCTCTCTTTTCTTTTGTACGTGGCTATTCTACGCGTCACAAAGACCATGGTGTGGCTCCGCAGAATCAAACCTGCCCTCTGCCTGCACCTGGTCTCGCTGGACTTCGCTGTCGACATCCGGCACGCCATCTGCGAGACGCGCAGCCTGGATGTGGCCATGGCAAGCCACGACTGAAGGGAAATTTCCTCCAGAAGCACATCGTCACCAGCCAGTCCACGCTTTCCGGACCGAGACGTGCTGCTTTCACTAACGGACAGCACGACTCAAAGGGATTGACAACTACCTTAAGTATCACTGGTACGAGTCACCAAACTGTCGGAGGTGGTGTTGGGGTTGTGGGCGCGGTAGTGTATTGAAGCGTGGGGCACGCGCCGGTAGACTGCAAAACACTCTACAAAATACGCTGCCGGACTACATTACACTGTGGACAACTGACAACTGGAGCCGCGTCGACCGTCACCCCATATCACTCAGCCTTTGCCTGCAGTCCGGGAAGTCTCGGGCTCGGAGACTTTGCCTCCCGTCGGTGTGGCGTTATCGGAGTTCGAGCCCGAAGCTTGCGGCGGTAGGACTACCTGCGGATTCTCGCTCTGACCGCGCGAAGATCTGGGCTGTGGAGCTAATCTCCGGAGTTTCCACCGCTGTAGCTTTGGTCGGCGACTGGGGCAGTGAGGCCGGGTTTTCACTCCGACCCTGCGAAGGTCCAGGCGTTTTGGAGCCATTGTCCGGAGTCTTCAGAGCTGTAGGCCTCACCGGCGGCTGGGGCAGCGACTGAGGCATCGGCGGTGACGGGCCGGGCGTTGTTGGAGCATTAGGTAGGCGCCCTTGTGTGGGATAATCGGTCGAAGGTCGCGGTTGCACTGGCTGACTTGAGTCCTGCTGATGAACAACAGGTCTCTGAGGCTGGCTGGGGCCTTCGCGCATCTGCCCCTGGCGCACACGGTTATCAACACTCTGGCGCGTCTCGTCCTGTCCCTGTCCATCTTGGCGTTGACCCTTGGCAGGAGTGATAGGCCCCTGCGCCGGGCTGGCCCGAGAAGGGTGGGCGCTGGGGAGTGCTGCCCGCGGCGAGGTGCTGCTCGGCGACGAAGCGGCCGGCACAACGCCGAGTTCCGATGGCGCAGCGGGGGACCTGTGGGATGGTGCCGTGCCGCTGTCGTCACTTCGCCGTGTAGACGGGCTGCGACTAGTAGGTGGTCCCATCTGCCGTGGCGGCCGAGAACTGGACCTCGAGCCAGATGCTGCTGCTGGAACTAGGCCCTTCGGTGCGTGAGCTGGCTGCTGGGGCAGTTTTTGAGTGGTTCCACGCGGAATGGACCCCGTTTTACCCGCTTGGAATTGCGGCTGCTTGGCAGTAAGATCATGGGCTGGTTTTGGAGCCGGCAGAGTTCCAGTCTTGTTCTTCGCGGTATTCCTTTTGGCGATCCTGGCTTCCCTGGCGGCCCTAGAGTCACTGCCCTGTTGCGAGCTCTCCGCTGAGCTGCTATTGGCTGGTTGGCTCCCATCCGGCATGCCTCTGCTTGGGACATCTATGTCTGGTACATTGCCATCTGGTGCGAGGCCGCCTGGGACATTCCCAGCTGGGTTGCTCTCGGCTGGGCGGTTCGTAGCTGGCGTCGTTCCGTGATCGCCGGCCCCCGAGGCTTCTGGTCTTCTTCCTGTTGAGGCGTTGCTGCTGGTAGTTGTACTACTAGAGGTATATGTGGGTCAGTGGGTAATGCTTTGTAGACGGAGGGCTCGAGACCGAATGCAAGGGACGGCCATAGGCCGTGCTTGCAATGTGCCCCCATTGCAAAGTTGTGATGTGGTTTGTACCCTCTGGTATTTGATACCACGATATCTGCCACATACAAAGCAAAGCTGGTATTCCAGAGAATCCAGTACACAATACAGCGTGTTGCATTGCGACATGGCGGGATCATGCCACAGGTTAAATTGAGAGAGGACTTACCCGATAGTCTCGTCTTTTCGGACCCCTCTTGTCACACGGAGGAACCTACAGTGGGCCTTTCTAGGCAGCAGAGTGGGCCATAGGCCACGTCAAGCCCAGAAGGTGCCTCAGGCATCTAGGAAAGATGGTCTATATAAGGGCAGTTGTATTATATCTTCATCCGGAGGGGATCCTAGATCCTTAAGCCTCCATGAGATGCCCTTAGAGATTATCCCTTGCAATACCACAAGCCCTTATTACACACAAGCCCTTGTAACAGCTGCGGTTGAGGGTGGCCTGACCTACCGATGGCTCATGTTTGGGCTGGGGGCGGAGCTTGCCGTGTGGAGGCTGGGGGCCTTGGTGAGATGGAACGCAGCAAACTGCGAGAGGAAACGTCACAGAATGTATAGAGAGGCATTCGGAAGCACCGAAGGCGTGAAGCCCCGCCGCTACAAACTATCTGCACTACGGTGTTGGATGGTATTCTCAGCGCGCAGATCGACGTGAAGATGGCGACTGATGAGATACAAGCGACGACGCGGTACCTCCGAACAGCCGAGGATCGACGACGTGAAGCCCAGGACATCAGCCCCGAGGGCGACGAGAACACCCGCCAGCTTGATGATCTGTTCGAGCGACGCTTTGACGATATCCTCAACGAGCTACAGGACCAGGCGGGGCGAAACGAGAACACAGTGGACATTATTACGCGAGTCACCGATAATGTTAGTATTCCAGCACTCCCTGAGTCGTCTATGCATCCTGAACCCTTTGCAACTGGCAGTCATCCCTAACTGATAACACTCCGATCCAGGTCAGGATTGTATACACCCAGCACGAGGCCAAGATGACCGTCCAAGCGGCAGAATCAAACAAGGGGCTAGCCGTAGTAGCCATGATATTTTTTCCCATGACGGCAGTGGCGGTAAGTCCTCCCTCTCACTCCACCTTCCCACGCCGCGATAAGTGAGAACCGACAAACCGACCAGGGGGCCTCAGTAGCGGCGCGTTGAGTACATGTAACTAGATACTAGGTAGATGCAGGGTAATCAGCGCTGACTCGGCAACAGACCGTTTTCGACAGCTCCATGATCAAGTGGGAGAACTTCTGGCTCGACACGAACTGGAAGCACGTCACGTCGGATGAAACAGATCTTTCGTTTCCGCTTGGTTCTGGGTATACTTGATCCTCAGCGCCATCCTCACGTCCGCCACCACCGAGCGCTGGGGGCTCTTCGTCGGCCAAGGTGGACGCCGACGACATTGGACCTTCTGTCTCCTCTGCGGGGACAAGAGGTTAGTTAGTTCGCCGAGCACGCCCTCACACGGCAGTGATGAACAGCGCTTGCAGTCACCCGGGGGCCATCTTTTCTTGGAGTGCCAACGAAGACGAAAAGAAAAACAATCTACTAATAATAACGCGTCCTTCTCACTCTATTAAAAGCGCTGATGACGACGACGAGGAGGAAGAAGAAGGCCCAATGCCCGGATCTCGCAAACGCGCGAACTATCTTCCAAGGCCCGGCTGGCCGAAGCAGGTAGTAAAGACGCAACGGCCCAAGCAACCTAGCAACAACAACAACAACAACAACAACAGCTCGCAGCCGCCCACGCCGCCGCCGACTCAGCTGGTCTCAGTCCCTATTGCCGGGACATTCGAGTCCAGGAGGAAACCTTGGCACCGCAGCCTCTTCCGCCGAGCCACCGCTTCCCATCAGGACAACTCCCTCCCGTAAGAGGCGGAACATGATCAAGAAGCTACCGCTGGCGCGCGCCAGGGGAGAGGGGGAGAAGGGAGGGAGGGAAGGGGAGAGAGATAGAGAGAGATAGAGATGGAGATTGGACACCTGGAGCATCACCCATGGTAGCATGTGCCTAGAGTCTTCGTAGTGCTTATTATCTGAATGATAACATGTCCCAAGCATGGTCTTCGAGTCTCCTAGGTACCTACCTACCTAGGGAGGTAGCTATCTCGACCAAATCTTGATATAAAAGAAAAAAACAGACGACATACACAGCAGTAGCCTCAAGTGCCGTAATCTACTTGGATCCGATATTATCATCAGTGTCCTACCCGTAGCCAGCCACCAACCATCCCTCAAGTCGGCTGATATAGACTACCTAATAAGGAAAAGAGCAAAACTCCATAGTAACTCGTCGATAATTACAAAACCCTCCACCCAGTCAGAGAAAGCCACATTTCCCCAACAACAATGCATCTGCGCACGCCAATCTGACCGCTTATCGTGTCGCCTTCGAGCGCGCGCTCCATTAAGGATTCTGACCCCCCAAAAAGCGGGAATACTAGGAGTCGGACAGAAGTTGTCGTCAAGCCCTGACCAACCATTAGCACTTGAGGTGGCACTAGACAGATCTTGGCCCTGTGCGGGTGAGGATGCCGGTGGTCTTGGTGCGAGTTCTGGCCCGACCCATAAAAGAGCGGTGGGCAATCCTTAGTGCTCGCAGGCTGGAGTAACAGCCGCGAACAAGCGGCTGACCACCCACCTGCGACACGGCCAGTGGATGTTTCCACGAGACTCTCGACAGTGGGGGAGCCCCATGATTGATGTGCTCTCGCCTCATCCTGGTTTTACAGCGTTTGTATGAAAGTAGGGGACTCTGAGTCCATATGTCCCTGTCCGCATCCGGACACTCAACCTCAAGGCCGTAACGGCCGAGTTGCTGGCCAACATCAGCCCCCGATCGCGCTTGGGTTGCTGCCAACCGCCGCATCCCCCGAGGTAAGAGGCTCTGCTTCCATCTCCATCTTTTCCGTTCCTAGCATGTTCCCGGCGGCGTGAGCGGGAGTGAAGCGAGCAAACCCTCAGTCCATTGAGACGTCCTTGGGGAGTAGGCAGTGAGGTGGATGTGTCACTTCCGGGACTGCCCGCCGTCCACAGCACGGTAAGTTGGGTCCTGGCTTGCGGGGTCGTCTCTCCAACGCGGACTTCGGAGCACCACAATCCGCCCCGGAATTTTAACTAGGAGGTTAGGAACACAATCTTTCTTAATCCCAGCAGTGTCGGGCCGCCTTTAATGTGTGATGCAACCTTGAATCCTGGTCGAGATGTTCTTGTGGAGCGAGCTTCCACTTAACCCCCATTCGGACGAGTTTTCAGCGTCGCGGAATAGGAGCGCTTGCGAGCCGCCACCCCCGGCCTGTTGGGTGTGGACCTGGAGCAAACCTTGGACCGTGTGTTCCGGCGTTCAATCGTTTTGAAGTGCCATTGATGGAATTTCTTCACAGCTGACGATGGCCTTCAAAAGCGAAAATCGAGAAGGCAACTCATTGACAATTCGAGCCAAAGGTTGTCCGTGAACGCGAGCGCTGTGGATCTTGACGAGTACCTAGTATAAAAGAAGATGGAATTTCACCCATTGCTTCATCATTATTATCGCGATTCTTCGGGCATGGTCTCTGTAGCAGTCAAAGGCAAGACTTGCAGTCGCTGCCATGAGGTTCCTTGTTGCTGCTATCCTTTCCTTCACCGCCGCCGTTTCGGCCCAGTCCCCCTTGTACGGTCAGTGTGGCGGACTAAACTGGACCGGGTCGACGACCTGCGTGGCTGGATCTGTCTGCACGTACCAGAATGATTGGTACTCACAATGTCTCCCCGGTACGTTCCGCAGCCGTCCTTGAGACTTCCATGACAATATTTGCTCTCTTTGCATGATAACCTTATGCGCTGATGATTGGTGATGAAGGCACGGGCACTACGGCTGCGACAACTACTACCACGCGCCGCAGTACCACTTTAACGACCTCGACCAGGACGTCGACTTCACTGCCGCCTACTAGCACCAGCTTTGTCAAGACGAAAGGCACGCGCTTCACCATCGATGGAGTGACCAAGTACTTTGCCGGCACGAATTGCTACTGGTGCAGCTTCTTGACCAACGCAGCAGACGTCGATCTCGTATTCTCGCACCTCTATCAGTCCGACATCAAAATCCTCCGCATCTGGGGCTTCTCCGATGTCAACGCCATCCCGACGTCGGACAACTGGTTCCAGTACCTGAGCGCCTCGGGCAGCGCCATCAACACAGGCACCAACGGCCTGCAACGCATTGACACCGTCGTCGCTGCGGCCCAGAAGTACGGTGTCAAGCTCATCATCAACTTCGTCAACAACTGGAACGACTACGGCGGCATTGCTGCCTACACCAACGCGTTTGGGGGGACGCACCAGGGCTGGTTCACCAACACGGCAGCCCAGGCCCAGTATCGAAAGTACATCGCTGCCGTGGTCGGGAGGTACAAGAGTAGCACCGCAGTGCTGGCCTGGGAGCTTGCCAACGAGCCCAGGTGCCAGGCGTGCAGCACAGATGTGATCTGGACGTGGGCCAAGTCCACGTCCGAGTACGTCAAGAGCCTGGATTCGAACCACCTAGTCACCCTCGGAGACGAGGGCTTGGGACTGCCAGGCGACACGTCGTACCCGTACACCTACTCTGAGGGAACCGACTGGGTCGGGCTGCTCAACATTACCACGCTGGATTTTGCGACGTTCCACTTCTACCCAAACTCTTGTAAGTGGAGCCTTCCAAACCCCGTCTCGGCTACCAGTGACGACCTATCGAAGCTGACCAAGGAGGACTGGACTGTCACTAGGGGGACTTGCCTACACGGCCGGTGCGAAGTGGGTGACGGACCACGCCAAGTATTGTGCTGCTACGAACAAGCCTTGCTTCTTCGAAGAGTGTAAGCCTGCCTCCAGTCTTCTCCCTTTTCTTTTCTTCACTTTCGCGCAGGCACGACTCCGACTCCTTTCGCACACGTATGGTGCTGACCCGTGATTTGCGGAACGTCGGCAGACGGAGCCCCTGAGCGCCACTGCGAACTGGAGAGCCCGTGGCAAGCCGCTTCATTGGGCACGAGCGGCATGGCTGCCGACGCTTTCTGGCAGCTTGGAGACACCATCAGCACGGGGCAGACGCACAACGATGGGAACACCGTTTATTACGGTACTAGTGACTGGACTTGCTTGGTGACGAACCATGTGGCGGCCATCGGCTGAGTGTAGTGGATGTAGTGTGGGTGCTATAATTCACAGCAGCCCAAAGGAGACGGTGGTTAGTCTTCAAATTTCCTAATTGAGCGAGCTCGATCGCGTGTATCGTATGAAACATGTCGGATAAACAAGGTCGGAGTGTCGGACTGAGGAACCGGGTTGCACGTTGACTTTCATGTTGTGTGGACCTACTCACAGTCTTGACGTCTTCGCGGACGAATGCGCGTAGCTTGGTAGGTTCGTTGCCGAGTAGGCGGGGAGCGAGCTCGGGATCGGTACCGGCATCGGCTGTCAACCTTGATAAATTCATGGAGATTTTCCTCTCCTTCATGTTATCCCACTGTGTTCTTCTCTCATTTTCTGGGGATCTTAGGGATGTCTGAACAGTTAGTTGCCGCCAAGGTATGACGAGAGAATAGTAACATTATCAACTCAGCGATGTTGAAACTATCGCCTAGTACATCATGATGTTTAGGTCCTTCAACCCAGCATACTGACTACCCCAGCCATCCAGCAACCAAAAAAACGCCTTGCTTACCTACCTACCAGTCAACCCATTATCAGGAAGACTACCAAAAGGATATTACCAGCGCCATCCCAGCCCTAACAGCCCTCGAGGGCAAATAAAACCGAGCCCCTATGCAAGGGCCTATGCCAAAGGCTGGTGCACAGTTGTCCAGCCGGCCAGAGAGAGAGCTGTGAACTATGGCTCTGAGACCTGGACCATATCCTCCGGCTTCTGGCGCCATTTCCCGCGCCGCGCTAGAGCGCGTATGCTCTCCCGCGCCCGCGGCAACGGCTTCCTGCAGCCCATATAGTATAGAAACGCGGCCAGGAGCCCGGAGCCAACCACTGAGGTCATGACGATGGCGACGATGAGCGTGGGGGGCATCGTCAACTCGTCGCTGTCCAGCGACGTCGCCGAGTCCGATGGCTGGCCCGACGGAGGGGATGAGCCCGTCGGCTGGCCAGCCCATAAGGAGGCCGTGGATGATGGCTTGCGGGTGTAGTAGTCGTACGGGTTCGTGGTCAACCCCCTATTCGTGTCCTTGGCCGTGTCCGTAATCGGGAGCGGCGTCGTAGCCGTGCCGATCATTCTCCAGCCTTCCAGCTCGCACAGGGAGTACGAGGGATTGGACAAGCAGCTGTGTGCGACAGGGCAGCAGAGAGACTCAAACGGGTCCGTCGCGTTCCGGCAGAAGCCCAAGTCGTGCAAGGACGACGCGCGAAAGGTCGACTCGGTGGCGTTGAACAGCTGCCGCCTAAGGTTCCCGCATTCTTCCGGTAGCCTCGACATGCAGTTCTGTCCCGGTGGACAGCAGTAGTTGGCGATGTCCGTGGATCCCCAGTTCGCAGTTCCGTTAGAGGGGGAGGTTAAAGTAGAAGGCGCTGTTGCTGGAGTGCCGGTGTCCAGGAAGATGCAAACCCAGCCGGCTGGGCATCGGAACAGGTCCGCATACGTGGCGCCGGACCAGGGTTTCCTGTTGCAGGGTACGAGAGCCGCCATTGTGATCGGAATAGAACCAGTAACAATGCCAGTGATTTTCACGACGGCCGCGGCAAGTCGACCAGGAGAGAGAGAGAGAGAGAAACCGACCAAATGAACTTTAGGAATACCAAGAAGGAGCGAGCTAGTAAGCAAACCCTACTAGCACGAATGTCGACTCAAGAGGAGGCCCAGCGTCCTAAAATGCGGAATCATCACTGCCTCGAACCCGAGACAGGCGTGGTTTCCGAGACGGGTAGGGCTACAGCTTCCGCCTAGAATGCGGCTGCACGGCACAGCATGTGAGCCCCGACACCCACCGAGGGCTATTTAGACGAATGGTAGGCTGCCGGCCTACTATTTTAGCAATGTCCTTTTTTCCCCTCCCCCGCAGCTGGCTCAGCCGCCCTCGGCGACTTTTTGTGGTAGAAGGAGTTGGAGTTGGCATTCTAGCCTCAAACTCATGAGACCCCTCCCACTGGCTGGGATTACTGCTGGCAGGCGATCCGGTGAAGACGGTCCGTCCCCATTCAGTGTAACCTGTGCCCGCTATTTTTACCACTGGGGATCGATCCAGCGCAATCCTTCTGGCAGCACCCAGGTCACACGTCTCGGTGACGCAGCCACTCCGAAATTTGTGTGAAGACTCAGAAACAGTTGCAGGGCCGTCGATATGTCGCTTTCCTTATTTACTAGGTACCCACCTTTTCACGGAAGAGGAGGGTAATGTAGGCGGATGAGAGCTTTAAGTTATTCACGTCTCCCTTAAAGTGGGCTCGCTTGGGAGGGCTCCAGATGAGATGCTTGCAGACGCGGGCCTTCCCGCAGCCCGCCCCCGCAGCCCCCAGCTCGCAGCTGCAGGCAAGCAGGCAACTACCACATACCGAGCTCATCACGACATGATCTTTTGTCACTGCGACGCCACCCACGATCTTGCCCGGCTGTGGTCTCTAAACCAACATGCCTTAAACTTCGATAACTAGTAATTTTGATCAGACCGATCACAACGGCTGTATTTTCAACATGAGAGCGGCACAGCCGGCCCCGGGAGCCCTGCCGGTTTAGGGTCCGATGGCGAACGGAACGTTTCCGTAGTGTGCTAAACATTCGGTCCCTTGAAAAAAGCTGTCAAACCCATTTCGATCCTATTCAAAAGTACAAGCCACGCCCTTCACATCTGGCGGCTTGGGTCTTCTGATTGATTGATTTCAAGCAGCACAAGGGAGTAACCCGCGCATTCTTAGGCAGAGTTGGGATTGGAGTCGGAGACATTATCTATTAATCTTCCGTTTTCTGTAACATTTTGTTTTGTTTAACGAATCGCCAGGCAGGATCGATCAATCCGGCCCCTGAGATCTAGCTCTTGATATTTCCATCTGTCTCCTCCCCACCAGGCTGGGATTCAGCCGGGATGAAAAGTTGGTAGGTGTTGCTAAATAAGCGCGAGAAATGCCAATGTCGTCATTGAACCATGGAAAGGACGAGAAAAAAAATCTTCGCTCGCCGCAGACTTTCGACTCTCGCTCACCGTGACTCCAAGCCCAAGATCCGCTGCTGCTGCTGCTGCTCTCTAAATCCCGCCATCATCGTCCCCCCTCCACCTCTTAACCCTCCGCCAGCTTCTTCTCCATCCACTGCTGTGACTTCGTCCCGCACCAGTCAACACCTCTCGCTCCCCTGACAGGCCAAATCCCACTCCATCATCCACCCCTTCACAAACATCTCCATCTGCGCCTGCGCATCCGCGACCGCGTGCGGCGGGAACACTCCGGGTCTCGTCTCGTTAGGAAACACGCCGTTCTCGTCCCAGTGGTGCACGGCCATGTCGATCAGGATCGCGGGCTCGCTCGCCGTGTTGGGCCGTTTCGGCTGCCCAATCGCCTGCACGCCCGCCGCGCGCCAGGGGTCCCACTCGCCGTCGACGAAGGCCAGGCGCGGGTAGCTGATGTCGAACGCGCCGTACTTGTTGATGTTCGTCACGTTGGCGGGTTGCGTCATGTTAAAGGCCTCGCGGCATACGAGGGATGACACGTCGATGTCGATGAGCCGTGATATCAGGGGCAGTTGGGATGCAGGGACGCCGCTTCCTGTTTGGAGGTAGCCCCATCTGTGGTGTGTGAGGTTGGTAAGAAGCATGAGAGTGGTTAGTACTAGGTTGGTTCCCAGTGCCATTTTGGCCGGGGTTGCCTGCATGCTGGGGAGGCATGAGAGGTCGGATGATCTTTAGGTTAAGGTTTGAGTCCATCTCGTCCGGGTTGCTTGGGTGAGAAGGAAAACGACGAGGAGCCAGTCGGGTGGAAAGAAAAAAATATATCTTACTCGGTGCAAACCTGATACGACCACAGCCGCCACGTCTGGCTAAGGTCATCTTGCTGGTAATTCGTCAAGTTGTGCAAACCGAAGCAGTCGTCCTGCGTACTACCGCTCCCGCACCGCTTCAGGGTGACAGCATCGATGTAGCCCACGTAGTTGAGCAGCCTGTTCGTCAGCACGTCCGCCTCGGCACCGTACCCTCCCTCTGCCAACAAAGCCTGCGCCTCAGCCCGCTTGCCTTCTGTGTTCGGGAACTGCAGCGAGTCTGCCGAAATGTTGCGGCAGTACTCGAAGAAGCTGTCGTCGCCGACCGTAGGGTCCCAGTTGTAGCTCTGCAGGCCGTAGATGCCGTCCGCGAGGGCGCCCGCGAAGTCGTTGTTCCACGTGATGTTGCCCAGCCCGAAAAGGTTTTTGAGTCTCTGGGCGAGCGGGTCGTCATTGGCCTTGCCGATCAGGATATTGTCGACCATGTGCGTGAGCTTCTGCTGCGTCTCCACGCACTCCGGCGGGCCGTATACCGTGGCAGCTGTGAAGTACTCCCAGTAGTCCCATATCGCGACTGGCACACCGGACGACGAAATGGCGGCGAAGAAGACGTCCGGGTAAACCACTCTTAAGAACGCCACGAACGCGCCGGCGTACGACCCGCCGTACGCGATCCATGCTGTGCTTTCAGGGCTGAAATTTACTGCCTCCAGCCCGGGGAACTTGACGTTCTTCGCAAAGTACGCCGTGTCGGCCAGCGCCTGCTCCGTGGTCAGGAAGCGCAGGTTTTTGGTGCTGAGGTCCTCGGTGGGCACGCTGGTGCCGTAGTAGCGGTGCTCGAGGATGACGCCCAAGCCGCCAGCGGCCTTCGCGAGCTGGTAGACTATACCCTTTTGCAGGAAGGGGAGACGGCCCACACCGCTGGTCTCGCCGGCGCCGAGGACGATGACGGGCCCTCCCGGCTTGTAGAACTGCGCGTCGAACCAGTATCGAAGCGGGAATGTGCCGTCGGAGTGGGGCTCGTACTTGGTGTCGTTGTGGAAGTGGTCGATAGGGATGGAGAGGTTGTAGGCTGGGTAGAGGAGAGTCGGGTCTACTGATTGCCGCTTGGTCAAGAATGGGCTGCTGGTCTGAGTTGGTTGGTGTGCGGTTCTGTCTGTTAGTCTCTTGCCGTTGATCGCCCAATGTCTATTTCACCCGTTCTGGACGTCATCTCTCACCTGCTCAGCTGCTTGGGCCTTGAGGTCGGCAAAAGGCAGAGGCCATCTCTTGAGCGCCTGTGCCGTAGAAAGCACCGTCGCGAGCGCGACGAGAATGCGCGAGGAGATCATCTTCTCGTCTGCACATTCGGTGGGCTGGCTGGCGTGGATTAGGATGCTGCTAGCGCGGCGCCCAGCAGGTAAGGAAAAATGTCCAACTTGTGGAGGATAATTGAGGTCTGCACCTGTATTTATTTGGATCGCTCTATCTCCAAGTAGTGGACCTAGTCCCTGGTACCCTATGCTGTTGTCTGGGGAGCTCCGCAAAAAAATCGGCATCCAGTTCCCAACGAGGCAGCTCGAAGATACCGGGAGACGTAGGGGGCGGGATCATCAATCACATCCACCTACCCGATTCCGGCCGCCGTAACACCGGCGCGAATGGACCGCCTCTCATGCGGGCCGGGGTTCAAGGAACTGGGGTCAAGGTGTGTGAGCACGTAAAATTGAAGGTACCGACCTACGCTTCCTCTCAGTACGTGGTCTACGGTCTTCCTTGAGGAGGTTGGGGCCGTGTGGACACAGAATCTGACGGGGCAACCATGGGATGTCGTGCGACGTAGTGTCTAGAAAACTTGGGATGATCGTGGTAGAAAGTGCAGGTAAGCGGGCACCAGAAAGAAGCAAAGCGAGAAACAAAGTATCTCACCTCCTCACTCCTCTTCCTCCCTTGAAAGCACCATGCATCATTCCGCGTTGTCTGGGTGGAGATGGGGAGCGATACCACCTGCCCGAATAGAGAAATTTTTCGGCACGTCGAAGACGACCTCGCTGCCTCGTAATCGCAATTAGGTGAGTGAGGGGGGCGGGATGTCGTGGTGGGGAAAAGAGCCGGATGGGGCTGGCAATCGGGCTTACAACGGCGCGCCATGACCGAGCACGGGCGGGTACTTTAGCGTGTCTCGGACCGGTGATACGAAATACCCTTCTTCAGCAGCGACGTTGTGTCCGTTCGCCAGCGCGACCACTTACTATTTAGCGATATCCCATTCGTGAAGATAGATCTAGGAGCTTGGCGACTGAGAGGTTGTCTTCGGCTTTGCTATGAGATCATATTGGACGAAAATCATCGGAACTTGGGGCCGCAAGAAGGGATGACCCACAAGCAAGAATGCGAGAAACAGTCATGTTGCCCGCCTTTCCCACACCAACGAGAGCTAAATGAGACATAGAATTTTTGACAAATAGAGACAAGCTGATTCACATCCGTCTATCGTTAACAACAACAACCGTCGCTTCACCGATATGTTGTGCGTCGAAGCAACTAGTTTAAATCGCTCGCCCAGAACATCAAACAAAAAGTGGCAACAGGTCGCCCAGGCACGTGCTCCACACACAAGATCATGATGTGGGGAAGCAGCTGGGGTAGCTCCGGCAGATCGAAATGAGGATGGCGAAAAAGCCTGAGCAGCCAGTGTAGTTGGCGAGGCTCGAATGAAAGAAGAAAATTCTGGGAATCTGACTGCATATGACGGTGATTGAGACATTCGGTCGCGTCACGAATTAGGACTTACCATAGCCCCGGATCCGTTCCGTCCCATGTTGTTCAGCCTCGATCCGATGCGATGCTCGACCCCGAATCGCCGACTCGGGCAGCTGGCAATCCCATGGCGGCCAGCAACAGCATCGCCAGCAGCACGCCCGACCAGCGCCAACTGAGGCTGATCGCAGCCTCGGCACAGGCCAACGTCGGACGCGTCCGCGACATCCTCGACGACGATCCGGCCTGGACCTCGACCGCGGACCGCGACGCGCTTCGCCAGTCTCTGCAGAAGGCCGCGACACGCGGCAATCTCGAGCTCGCGCGTTTGCTGCTCGCCCACGGCGCCGAGCCGAACGCGAGCCCTCGCCGCGAGAACGAGACGCCCGCGATCGTCAAGGCGGCCGAGGGCGGACATGCTGCCGTCATCGCCGAGCTCCTGGCCCACGGCGCCAATCCGAATTGGAGAAGCCACAAGACGGGAGAGACGGCGCTGTTCGCCGCGTGTTGCAAGGGCCGCGACACGGCCGTGAACGCTCTGCTCGCGGGAGGCGCCGAGGTGGATGCTCGAGAGAGGGCGTCGCGCACTCCATTGCTATACATCGCGTCTGAGAAGAAGGCGAAGTGGACGGCAGAGACACTACGACTGCTTGTCGAAGCTGGCGCCGATTTGGAGGCTCGGGACAAGGATACCCGCACGCCCCTGATCTGGGCCGCAACTACGGGCAATCTGGAGCTGGCGGACGCTCTGCTCAGCGGTCGCTTGGGCAGGAAGGCCGACACAAGAGCTACCAATGACCGTGGCCTCACGTCGTTGCACCTGGCTGCGAAACAGAACCACGAGGGCATGGTGAAGCTGCTCCTCGAGAACGGAGCCAACCCATCCGCCGTCAGTGATGGCGACTGGACGGCGCTGCACAATGCGGCCCAGAGCGGGCACACTGGTGTTATCGAGCTGTTGCTTCAGCATGGCGCCGATGTCAACGCGGTCCTCAGCAACGGCATGACGCCGCTGCACTGGGCCGCCTTCAACGGCCACGAAGAAGCCGTCAAGCTGCTCCTCACCCGCCCCGAGGCCGACCTGTCCATCAAGGACGGCGACTACCGCACGCCAATGCTGTGCGCCGCCGAGAAGTATTACCGAGACATCGTGCAACTGCTGTCACCGGCTCGCAACGCCAGTCGGCTCTCGCCTATAGCGGAACACGCCTGCAAGAGCTTCCAGGCCACCATTGTCGACTTTGGCGACTTCCGCGACGGCAAGAAGCAGCTGGTGTTCAAGCCTTCCGTCCACGAGCTTCTCTACGGCTGGGACGAGGCCACAAACAAGCCGACCCATTCGACGCTGACCAAGAACATCAAGTACCAGCCGAACTTCCGATGGATCCATCTTCCCGCCAATAATCTTGCGTGGGTTGAGACCATCGTCGCGAAGTCCTTCATTGAAGGCGGCCACCGAGACATCGAGGCGTTCAAGACCCTCCAGCGGTGTTTCGACCAGGAACACTGCGGTCCGCGGGCGCACGCCCACTTCATGCGCACCTACACACAGCGCATCCCTTCCTCTCAACAGGGCCAGGGCGGAGTTGCCAGTGGCTCTGGCTCCGACCGGGGCGATGGGGACGACAGGCCCCTGGTTCCCCTCACGGAGGAAACGTCCGAGATCAGCACCGCCACGAGCCAGAGCCAGGCCACTACGGGGATGGTCCAGTTCAAACCGATGTCCCGGGCCGAGATGCTGTCTCCTCGGTCCGAGAACAGACCTGCTGCTACGGGCGCACGAACGCCTACCAAGACCGAGAGCAGCACTGCTACTAGCTCTAGCATGGGCTCGAAGCCGGAGTCGAGCAAGAAGAAGGGCAAGGCCGAACAAATTGCCGAGAGACACCCCAAGAGGGCAAAACGCAACAACGGCCCTCCTGGAAATCCTCCCGGGACGAGTCGTCGGTCTAGCGGCGGCACGGGGCCTGTAGGTCTCCCTTGGGATAATACGAAACTCGCCGGTCCGAGTGGGAGACTGGTGCTCTTTGTAGGTCATGTCCTTGCTGTCATCATCAATCTCATTGCGGCCTCCTTTCAGGGCACTGTGCTGACTAACTCATCAAACAGATGCCGTTCCTCCACTATGAGACCAACGAGCGCCGCAAAACGATGAGCGAAGCTATCGAAAACGCCCGCAACGGCCGCCTCGAGATCCCCTCAGGAGGGAGACCCACCCGCGACCAGCTTCTCGTGAACGCCTACATGACCGGCACCCCGCGCTTGCACCCACGCAGGACGCTCGACCAGTTCTTCTACCACGGGATTGACACGCGGCTCCGGGACGAGGACCAGGTCGTGTACCGGTACTGTAAGCTGCACGGCCACAACGAGCTGAAGGTGTACATGGTGGACCAGCTCTGGCTGTGGGTGATCGGCCGCGACCTCGTCGTCACCTCCTTCCCCCAGCGGTGGGACAAGCCCAAACACGACCCGCTCAATGTGCTGGACGGCATCATCGAGGAGACGAACGCCAAGACGCGCCGCCCCGTGCAGTCCGTCTACGACCTCGCCATGCTGATCACGAACCGGTGCGCGGGTCTGTTTGATCGCCACAGGATGGACGACCAGGAGTACCAGTTCCTCGACATGTTCGAGTCGTCCATCGGCCTGGTCACGCACCGCGAGAGCGAGCTGTTCGTCAGGTTCAACCGCGCCTCAGAGCTGTCCGGGAAGCTGCGGCAGAGGATGATGCAGGGCAACGCGTGGAGCCGGGCGGGCATCCTCAACCGCAACAAGGGCAAGAACGGCGAAGCGGGAGGAGAGTCGGGGGACCCAGCGGACGAGCTCCTCGACATCGGCCTGGAGACAGAACTCCTCGCCGAGATCAAGGACATCCGCGACGAGCTCAACATCATCGACGTGATCCTGCACAGCCAGGCGGGCGTGCTCGAGGAGTTCGACCGCCACCTGACGGACGAGGTGCGATCCTCGTCGCTCGCGCCGCCCGCCGAGCCGTCCGCCCGGCGCGCGGTCGACGTGTTCGTGGCGGACATGCGGCGGCGGTCCAACGAGCAGAAGCGGCTGCTGGGCACGCACCGCGACGACATCCTGCGCATGGACAACCAGGCCCTGTCGATCCTGACGTCGCTGACGCAGCTGCTGGACCTGAAGCAGAAGCACAGCAACGCGCTCGAGGCCCGCTTCGCGCGCGACCAGGCCGGGATTGCGGCGAGGCAGGGGCAGACGATGATGATCTTCACGCTGGTGACGATCGTGTTCCTGCCGATGAGCTTCGTGGCAGCGTTCTTTGCGATAAACTTCCAGGAGTGGGGGGATGGGAGGCTGACGATTGGGTATGTGTCGCAGTATATGTTCAGTATTGGGCTGGGGATATCGATACCGCTTGTCGTGTTGGCGTTCACGCTGGATGATATTATTGAGGGTGTCAGGGGGGTATCGGGGAAGGTTTGGGCTGCGGGGGTTGGGGGGAGGAAGGGGTGGAGGAGGTGGAGGAGGAGGAGGAGGAGGGGAGAGAGGTCTGGAGGTGGGGATGATAGTAGTGATGAGGATGATGATGATGGCTGTGTCAAGGATAGTGACATTTTGTATGGGAAGAAGGCGATGACGGGCGATGGCGGCGCTCCGCGCGTGTCGGTTACCGTGTCGTCAAGGCCCAGGCGCTCAACGGCTGATGACCGGAACGGCTCGGCGTGGAGGAAGCAGGGTGGTGCTGGCTTTGTGGGAAGGTCGCCTCCGCCTACGGCACATCGGTCGCATCTGTCGTCTCGCGTGTCGACGCCGCCGCCGCCGCCACCCGGGTCGTCCGCTCTTCGGCCACCGGGTGGCCCGCGCAAGCTCAGCGTCGGCAGCGGCGGGGGCGTGTCGTGGCGGGCGAGCCTTGAGAGGGCCGCTGGGGCGAGAGGTGGTGGTGGAGGAGGAGGAGGAGGGATTGGTCGTGACGACGATGATCTTGAGAAGGGGAGGGTGGTGGACAAAGAGGGCGATTATTTGGGCGTCGCTGGCGTTGGTCGATGAGGCTTCTGACAGGGATTGTTGGTGTTGGTTTTTGACCCTGGTTCGTCGTCAGGCTGGGTGTGTCTTTGGCATGGTGTGTGGGGGAAGGGTTTTAGCACGCCAACCAACTTGTGCGAATGATATAGTTGTATGAGGCATGCCAACAGACTGAGCAACAGGCTAACGTCGTGGTAATCGGAGGAATTTCGGTTATAACATTGACCCCTATGATTTCGGGGACCTTGCATCCGTATCAGTCTTTGTCATCTTGGTTATTTCCTGCCTTGCTTCCTGTCAGTTACCCACATTCCATTCTGACCAAATCCCTTGCTCTTAGCCCACCAACTGCCCCTCGGCATCCCCTCATCCACTCTCCGCCCTATAGGGCTGTTGTAACCCAAAGCCCTCAGCCACCCTCAAGCCCGGCGTTTCTCTTAAACGGACCACTGTCATCCGCCCGTCCGGTCTCGCCATACCGTCACCGAACCCTCCACTGTCACCGACTTGGCCGCCTCTAACCTAGTATACTGGTGCCACGCTGCAATTACTCAATCCTGTTCGACTCCTGTAAGAGGACAATGACCTTTAAGCTCCGGTGTCTTGAGGCCTGCTCAGGGCGACGTGGTCATCAACGCCGAGCTCGAGCCCGAAAAACTGGGTCCGCTAGCCTGGCATAGCCGCGGATCGGATACCACCGACGACGAGCTATTAGCTTGGCCGCGCGTTTCAGGGTGTTGATTCGACCGAACACGCTTGATGGCACCAGATCATCAAAGGGTTGGGTTCATGTCACTAGCAGTAATAACTCCCGCCGATAGCAACTCACCAGCTTTTGCTCCAGATAATGAACCCTTGTCTTTTGTCTTCAGTCCACGCGACAACGACTAGCCGAATGTCGGGTTGGTGATCCTGGCTGTTGGTATAGAACCGACTACGGCGACTTCCGCCGATGGAGAAGAAGAGTCCAAATTCACACTGATCATCAGAGCAACATGTGGCAATGGACGACACATAGGCTACAAGTCAAGGAAGCTATTGCCCCTTGCCCAGGGAGAGGAATATAGAAGGCTTCCACAACCTTTTCTCTCGACCACCAGAGATTCTCAAGCTCACCATCTATAGCCCGTTGAACCTCACCTCACCAGCTAGCACTCACTCATGCTATCCGATATTGCTTGCATGCAAGTCTCAGCAAACCATTCTCACCCTCTCAGACATATCAACACTTGTACACGAGCCACGCCAAAGCGAACTGAAAATGGCGGATCAAGATGAGGGAAAACGGCAGCATGAAAAAGACGATACGCCGCCCGACCAGAGGCCACCCCCCTCTCGTCTGCGAACTGGCGAGCGAACTGGCGATATCATAGGCCAAACAACGCAGTTCATGACCCAGTTGAGCCTTAGTGCTTCTACTTCTCAGCACGGCGTGCCTACAAAACTACTACCAGCACATCAGTTGGTCCACCAGCGAGTTTGGGCAACCCGGCACTCAGACATACAATCAGCAGTGGCAGCAAGGAGCTCCAGTTGCCCTTCTCCTCTCGCAGCATATGCAGACTCATAAACAACCATCGTCCGGCTATGCCTCTTCTGGCTACGGTTCATATGGCGACCGCTCGACGGGGTACCCTCATCCTCACTCTACAGGATACTCTACATCTCTAAGCCATCCCCGACCAGCTTGGGCCACCCCCCATCGGCATATGAAACCCCTGTCCACCGCTCTGGGCAAGCCTTCCAGCTGCCTACCCCCGATGCCGCTCCCCACGGATCCTCAGGGTCTCATCCGCCTCAGGGCACTCCTTTGTTTCCTCCAACTCGCAGCCAATCCTGGGCATATACCACGAATCTCCAGTCCGACACCGCCTATCAACCTGTGCGCCAAGGTCGTGTCCTACCTGGTTCCGCCATGCCTCCCTAGCCTGCGGGTACTTCCGGATCTCCTCCGCTTCCTAGCGCCCGAGGCTCTCTTCCCGCTTACGGCCACTTGTTGGCACATATCACAAATCCCCAGTCCGACGTTGCCGCCGGCACGCCAAGCTATCCGCCTACAAACCCAGGTCGTATCCTGCCGGGATCCCGGCTCCTGACTGATCCTTCAAGTGCTATGTCCCATCCTCGTCAGTATCCAGGATATCCCACGATGCGACCGGAACGTAGCTATGATGAATACGGGGACACGGGGACGAGGGCGACCCGCGGGAGCCCCAATCTCTAAGCACCGCGGAGCTAATGGCAGCGGAGAGCGCCCGGAGGCGGTAGGCACCGGCGCCCCATCCTTCCAGCTTCCGCCATCATTCTTCCCAATATGGCGTGCAATACCAACAACCCATCTCTTACGATCAAGGGCAGCAGGCGCCGGTTCCCACGTACGGCTCTTACCTAGGAAACACGGGTCATCTAGGTCTCGGCCCCCCATCCTCTGCAACGAGTGCTCCACCTGAGGGCCGTTCCCTAAGCGGCGCATCGGGCGGCGGCCAAAGAGTCGGCGGCGAAGGTGGGGAGACTAAGCAGATCCGTTGTCGAGAGTGCCGCCAAGACGTCGTCCCAAACAGGCACCAGAATAAATCCTTTGGTCTCCTCAAACAGTTCGACTGGTTCCTGTGCGATGCATGCTGGCGGCGGCTCTCCGACGCGCAAGGAAGCAAACGCTGGGCGCTCATCTTGCTCCGATGCGCCGCCCGTGTATCGCGCGCTAGCTATTGCGAGAACGAGCTGGGACCTGAGACGGCGCAGGCGCTTGTGGACGCCAGGCTAGGCTTTGGGGAAGGAATGTGCGATACGTGCCTGATGCGCAAGCCAGATCGATTCTGTGACTTTCAAACTTGTCACGACACGATTTAGATCGGCGATAAAGACATTGCAGGGCAATACCACACATTTTGCGACAGACATAGAGGTAGATAGGACCTAGTACTACTAGATATCTCGAACGATCCAACATTTGCTATCTTGTTCAGGGGATGACGAGCTTGGTTTAATGGTTAGGTACTTTTGTTTCCAGGCGAAGAGGGCAGTTACCGGGGGGGGGG
>PYST01000463.1:0-26119 GCA_003049485.1 Ophioceras dolichostomum | reverse complement strand
CAGCAAATCCAGAGAAGAGAGATCACCACCATCCTTTTCCCTCACCACGGATTCACGGATTCACTTCTTGATCTTCTTGTCCCCTTCAAGAAGACTAGACTGTCCCGTACATACAGAACAAACTCCTACATAACCTTACATATATGCCCTCTCTCCTACCACCCCATCGTCCTTATACATAGCCTTCCACAACAGCCCGCCCGCTGTCGTACATACATAGAGCCTCGGACCGGCCTCCCTCGACCAGTCCACGCAGCCGTCCTTCTTTCTCACTTTGACACGCTCTCTATCTCTTTCTCTTCCTCCTCGCACGCCAGAAAGAGACCACGCGGGCCTCCTCCTGCTCTCCCGTCTCTCGCCACCGTCTTCCTCCGCACCACATTCCTCGACCAACTTGGGCCTCGCACGAAGGACGACCAACAGACCGACTCTCCATTCTTTGTCCGTTCCGCCGGCCGCCTCGCCAACCCAGTTGATAAATACCCTCTTCCCTCCCTCGTCCATCACCAGGCCGGGCCCTCTTGTGAGACGGATGCTCGATGCGCCAGCCAACACTGCTAGTCTCCAAGAACGTTTGCCGGTCAGACACTCCCGAGGAATTTGATTCCCGCACAAGCAACGACAACAGCAGCCAAGAGCATCCCATGTCACTGTCAATCGACATGAGCACCTCTCCGTTCTCAGACTCTCCGCTGGACGCGAGTATGGGGGACGTATGTACAAGCGGCCCGCAAGCCACCGCCGCTACATACGCTTCGTCGGACCCCTACAGCGCGAGTGTAAGTGTCTCTTCTCTGTTTCTTCTCTCTCGTTCTTTGTCATCTGCTCCCCTTCGAGTCTCCCCTTCCTGTCCCAAGAGATGGGATACCATGGGCTATCGGTATGGTATCAATACTTGCTTTGCTTGTGCACGTGTCTCCACGTGCGTGTAGTTACCATCGGGAGCAGAGACCGGGGAGATATGGCCTCACACAAGCAGCACACAAAGTGAAACCTAGCAGCAAGCTGACATTGCCGGTTCCTGGTGCACAGGTGTCTCCCTTCAGCTATCCGGCTGGCTCGGACCCTAATCTCCTGACCCCGGTCTCGAGTGCCGCCTCTCCGCCCATGCAGCACAGGGCGAAGAGCGGCGGGCCGTATGACTCCCCAGAGGAGCTCCAGCAGCCCACGCCACCCGGGTCGTCCAAGCTGTTCTACGGCAGCTATGACATGCCCAACCAGACGTCGTCGCCCATGGCCATCCACCCTCAGGTGACGGAGAGCCACTTCGACATGGCCAACTTCATCAACGCCTCGCCCACTGAGCCCGAGGTTGTCCCCTACTTCGGCGCCTTTGGCGTGTCCGTCTCTGAGAGCCCGGAGCACTCAGAGCGTGCTGGCTCTTTGGGCAGGTACCCTCCCTTCAGCGCAGGAAGCCTCGCCGATCCCCTCCAGGTCGGCGGCCCCGACTCGCAGTACCCTTCCACTATGGTCCCGGACCTGGCGTCCCCCAACCCTACCCTGTTCCGCCCAACCCGTGGCTCGATCATCGAGGACCTCAAGAGCACTCCCTTGGGCCACATGGGCTACCCCCAGTTCGACGGCCTCCCCTCTGATCTTTCCTCCCCACCAATCAAGCGTGAGCGCGCCGGGTCGCGCGTCAACAACCGCATGCGCAAGGCCAGCAAGCGGAGAGAGGCTGCTCGCTCCACCAGTGGCAGCGGCACTCCCGTGCCCGGCCCGAGCACCTCCCTCTTGAACACCCCGCCCAATGTCGTGACGCCTAAGACCCGGGAGCCAACCCTGACCTTCGGTGAGAAGGCCTCAGAAGAGGACCACGGCCTCCTGGACCTCCGCAAAGCCAACTCGGACGGCAAGGGCAAGGGCATGTGGGACGCCATCACGAAGCTCTACGGCCAGAAGTACGACCAGAAGGTCCAGAGGGCAGCGCTTCAGATGAAGCTGTCGAGAGCTGTGTGCAAGCACGGTATCTGGCCACAGCATGAGGTGAGTCGACTTCTACTACGACTCATGCACTCTTCCGCGTCATTAGAGACTGATTGACTAACTGACCATCGTGATACACACACAGATCGACCGCTTGATCGAGGCTTACAACTACGACGAGGAGCACAAGTACGCCCGCATCATCGCCCGCATGAAGGAGATGGGCGGCGGCCAGGTCTGGGACTGGAAGCCCCCCCACATCGAGGCCCAACTCGTCAAGCTGGGCATGGAGGAGCCGACGATGGACGAGAAGTCCAAGACGCGGAGGAAAAACCGGATGGCCCAGCGCAAGCGGTCCGCGGCCGCGGCCCACCCCTACATCCATACCAACCCCAACGGCAACGGCACCGTCGTCGACTGGGTGGCCATGACTACCCCGCCTCACGCGAGCATGCTCGGCCACCACCCGTTCGGCCGCAACAGCATGTCGGGCTACGAGCTGGCCGGCGCCACCACCGCCGGCGGCCCCGGCAGCGGCGACGACTACGGCACCACCACCTCGTCGCGCATCGACCAGCACTACTACCCCTCGGACCAGGAGAACGACGTGATTGAGGAGATCCACAACAAGTACGGCGGCGCCGAGTCGCCCGAGCCGGAGATCAACAACCGCCTGGGGATCACGTTCCCGCCCAACGACCTAGCGTCCGCGTCGAGCCGCGAGGACGACGTCGTGCAGCAGAGCAAGCGCGTGGCCCGACAGGCGTGCGACGCCATGCTGGCCGGCAGCCACTACGGCACCCTACCTCACCTGAAGGTCTAAAAGCTAGCTAGCTAGCTTGAAGACTTTTCGAATCCTCCCCCACTCACTCAACCTTTTCATCATCATCAACAACAGTAGCAATCAGATACCACCCGCCGCCGCCGCCGCCGCCGCCTCCACCATTCCCACCACACACACACACACACACTCTCTCTCTCTCTCTTTTCCACACCTATCACTCCTTTTCCTTGCCATGTGTCTCTAGTAGCTTTCTTTTCTTTTTCTCTTGTGTTCCTTGCCTCTCAGTTTCCTGTTTCTATCTCATGTCATCATAGGGGGGTTTCAGGGGTTCTATTACGGAGTAGTATAATGGAGTTGCAGGCATGCTTTTGCTCTTTTTTTTTATTAAAGGCGTGTTGTGGAAACCTGGATGGTTCACCCAGGTCAGGTTAAGGGGGCAGGCAGGCAGGGCGGTAGGGCGACAAGGCGGTTTTTGTTCTCCTAGGTGGATTGGCTGGGAGTGGGTGGGTGGGCGTGTTCTACTACCAGTATTTTTTCTTTTTCTCTTCTGGTTGTCTATTCTTTCCTGGGTCACCATTGTACAACGGTCACGCTTGCTGGTCTGGTCGGTCGCATTCTCTCTCTTGAGGCATTTCTGATCTTGACGGGGAAGACCACATTCCTTTTTCTTTTTTCTTTCTCGACTTTTTTTTTATCAAGGTACTAGGAAGGGCATACCCATCATAACGTTACCCGGTGTTCTAACACATTTTTTCTCTCTCTCTCTCTCTCTCTCACGCTCCCTTTTTCCAACATATCTCTCGTCTCTCTTTTTTTCTCTCTCTTTCACATGCACGTATGGCACCTAACTCTCTCACTCTTATCTGCCTGTTCATGTTCCGTCTTAAAAAAAAAAAAAGCAAAGCGAATACACACGAAAATGCACACGCACCTAGCACACGCACTTGCACTCGCACACAAATTACACTTTAACGCGCCCACCGTCTTCACGAACAAAGGTTCCTTTCCTTCATAAGCCTTTTCTTTTCATCTCGTTGGATCTCTGCTTTTGTAAAGGAGGACTTAATTACACTTTTTGGGGCATATTCGTCTGGTACTGTCTTTCATTTATTCCTCTCAAATGTCACTAGGTATATGACTGCATTAGCTAGGTGGGTTTGGTTTTTGCGGGTAGGCTTAGGAAGAGGTATGGGTGGGAGGCGCAGGTAGGGAAAGGGGAGAGGGAAAAGGGAGGGATGGGGGGGCTAAAAAGCCCAAGCAAGTCCCTTTTTTTGTCCCGCCATAGGCACTCCAGAGTGTGTGGCAGGCAGGCCGGGTCCATGTAGTAGACTCAGATACACACACATCACAGGGGGGGCTTCATCAACGGTTTCATCATCATCAGGGCGGCAGCTAGCCTGTACCATGCCTTGTACCATGCCTTGGGGTCATAGGTACCTACACCTAATTACAAGGAGCCATCGTCTTCTACGTACTGTAGTACTCCTCAGGGAGGCAAAACAGGAAAATAAAAGAGAAGATGGACCACCCTATTCGTTCGTATGAATGGTCACGAATCTCAAATGAGCCGAAAGTCCCAGGTACAAAACTCGGGAACCGCCTTACCGCCATTGCCGTTTTGGGCCGTTTGCATGTCTATCGTGCTACTCGCTGCCTTGCTTGTGTGTTTACCGACCGAAGCGGGCAGAGAGCGGGCCTTGGTGCCTACCTGCCTGCCTACCTTCCTGCCCGCCTACCTGCCTACATACCTTGCAGTTTTGGGGGAATAGAAATATGGCAGAGTGGAAGGGGTGGGCATGTCATATCTCGCAAAAGTGAGAGGAAATGGAATAGAGGGTGAGAGTGAGCGGACGGTCGGACGGTCGGTCGGACGGCCCACGCAGCAAAAGAAAGGTGGTCATCTCAACAGACTTGTCCTATCGTGGCGCCAGTAGAATCTGCGGACCGACCAGGAGACATGACAGCGCGCAAAAACAGAGTCCAGAGAGAGGTGACAGAGGCGAAAAAATGCGAGAGATGAGAGGAAAGTCAAACGGTATCATTGGGGGCCGCACAAGTCAAAGCCTCCTGTCGTCTTCTGTCTGTACTCTCCGTAGTCCGTACCGTCCCGCGATGGCGTGCGTGCGTGTCTCGCGGTCCTACCTACCCCCTAATAAAATCCGAACATGGGTGTTGCGACTTTCACGAGTCCATGTGTCTTCACGTGATGGGAGGCCAGCTGCGACCAATTGGAGAAGGCAGGGGTTAGCCGCCCATTACCGCCACGCGGTTAATGGGACCATACATTTTGCCCGCATGCCGCGCGAATATCATGATATTTATTAGGGATAACTATTATGGCGTGGTCTTGGGAGTCTGCGCGTCTCGGGGCGCTTAATCCCATGCACGCAAGGGAAGAAACCAACATCGCGCCCACTCGAGCCAAGGGAACGGACGTCTGTGGAAGTACCAGAACCCTCTCTCTCACCAGGACTGAGACACGAAACATTTGTGCTGTAGATGAAAGGAGGTTGCAGATCGTCTGGTCCCGACAGGACGGGAATTCCAAAAGACTCACGCAGATGCACGCACCGGCACCAGCACCAGCACAACAGGCAGGCGACTAATGTGTGTCTTCCCTCTTTCCCTCGTTGGTTCATCAGTCTCATTCGTCCCGTCGCGTCGCATTGAGGTCAGGGTCGTGTTTTTTCGTCCCGCCAGTGAGCGATCGACATGAACCCTAGCACCTCATGCTTCTTCCCTTGTCGATTCTCTTTTTTTTCGCGGGCAAATTAGGCCATTACGGACGGACGGTGAGCAAATATTAAGCCGACGAAACGATATGCGGGCAGGGCAGGGACCTCATGCTAGGTAGCTTGAAATGTTTCCACCCCGGAGGTGATCATGAAGGAGTTGAGGATTGATGCTGATTGCTCAGGAACAACCCGATCCATCCGTCCATCCATCCATTCATCCATCTATCATTAATGAGCAGCAGCAACAGCATCATCATCATCTTCTTCTTCCGCCAATACCTAGCGTAAGCAGCACAATCACCCCGCCGGTTCCCCACTCCCCTCATATCTCTTTTACATGTAAGAGCGGAGCAAGTCAGTCTTTACGCACGGAAGATACAAACGGTTCTAGTAAGGCTGTGTACCTTTTTTTTCGGCCCCCAACTCCGCCAGTATACCAGAATCACCAATCTCCACTCGCACTTGACGGGAGAGCGAATGGGTAGGTGCGCCAGACGCGAGAGCTAGGCACACGTTGAGTTGTCGTTTCTTGTGGATTGACAAATCCCCCATTCCCCCTCCTCCTCCCTAACCGAGAAGATGCAGCCTTCTTTTCGGTCCCGGCTTTGTGTCTTTTGACGGGATATGCGGTTGAGGGGGGGGGACACGCGCTGTCTTTCTGGCTTGCTGGCCGTCTGTCTGACTGGCTGACTGTCTGTCTGGCTGACTGGCTACGTCTTGTCTGCTAGCGCGGGACAGCGGTCGCGGCTCTGCAGGGGATTTGTGCTGGGTGGCCGCTTCTTGTCTCCTACGAAATATTGTTGGACGGAAATTAGGTAGGAGATCTGTTTTTGTCTCTCTCTGACTCTGTCTGAGCTCACTCCTCGCTCCCGCGTGTTCGGAAAACCGTAAGATTCTTGGATGTGATCCTTTTCTCAGCCTTTATTTGCTTGCCTGCTCCTCTCTCTACATACTCTGTTCTATCTTTCGCCTTTTGATGTGTTTGTGTGGGTGCTATGTACCTTTGCTCTATGCTCAGGTACCTGCTAACCTGTACATGGTACAAACCGTGCACGTCCTCGACTCCTCGTTCGATATGCCGGAGGATGAGGTCGCTCGAGGATGATGGTGAGATTTGATTTGATGGAATCATGGAGACATGCCTGGGGAGAGGTGGGTGTGGAGATGCGCCCAAAAGGGGAGATACAACGGATACCTATGTACAACACACTTCACCCAAATGATCCGAGAGCCGATGGGGTCGGTCCTGTCGTCGCTGTCAGTGTGGCTATCGCTGAACTGACGGATGAACATCAACAGGTTTTGGTGCTGGATGAAAATGAAACATGTGATGAGTTTCCCAACAACGGATGGTGGTGTTCTTTCTTTCATCGCCACGCGTAGATAACACCTCCGCCCACGAATCCACCGTTCGGGCGAACTAACGAACTACTCAACCGTTCAGCCCCGCCTGAGGGGATCCGGCAAGTTGCATGCTGCGGATCCGACGGGCCCTGGAGGTGGGAATTGTAGTGTCTTCATCACGCTCCAGCACGCTTGTGTTCGCAGTTGATGCGACTTCGTAGCCCCCGCCAAGCAGGCTGAGGTAGGTACCTACCTAGCTAGGTAGGTAGTTTAGTGCTATACTATTCCGTATCTGATCGGATACTGCAGTTAGACGGATAGGCAGACTGGAGCACGTGTTGCTCCTCTCGCCCACATTCCCAGAATAAATCAGGGCATTGACTTATTGCCTGATTGCCTCTCTGATACGGACATTGGATGGCCAGGTATTCCGTAGTCGGCCGAAAGAAGGGCCCCATTTCTGTTATCCTCCCTGTCAGGCCTGCCCTGCCCTGCTCTGCCATGCCATCCACTGAAGTGAACATTGACCGCTGGGAGGGGCATGGGCATCGGGCAAGTTTCCCCCCCTGTACGGGACATGCCGCTCGATCCCAGGGTGTGTGAGCGTGCAGCAAGGGCCTGGAGAAACCCCTGCCCAGAACCGTCGCAGCCGGCGCTTCGGTGCTGCAGCCCAGGCACACACACAGAATCGAGCACGAAGACTGGACAGAACGGACTCGCCTGGCTCTCTTTCTCCCTAGATCATGCCCTGCCCTCGCCCGTCATGCCCTATCCTGTGCTGTCCACATGGCTGGTCTGCTGCCCAAGGGAAACGCTCCCCTGTTCCACGCCTCAGCCCCTGGACCCTTTCGACCAGTTAGCCAGTCAGGTTGAACCGTGCTGCTGTTCAATTCATCCCCCATTCCAGTCCGGCACCCAACCGGTTAGGCTTGGCAATGTGGAAGATTTGAGAAAAACTGCCCCTAATTTGCCCGCGTTGCTGTCAATCTTCGTCCAGGGCTAGTGGACATAGTGCCATGCAGATGTCTAGACCCCAAGGAGATAATGCGCTAGTTGATGAATTGATGAATGTGTTGTCACGGAAAGGGGCTCCGGAGAGCCAGTGAGGAGCTGAGGAAGGGGGATAAAACTCGTATCAAGCTTCTATGCATGTGGCGGACTGCAGATTGTTTTGACCGACAAGACGACCACCGGTTCGACGGTGGCTCGCTGCATGCAAGTTATGTCAAATGAGGATAGGGTAAGGTATGTAGGGTGGAGCAGAGGCCAGTTACTCGACACTCAACTTGATTCGCCATTTCAAACACTCAAAAGTGTCACCATATCTGAGTGCCACAAGACGCGGACGACACGGAAACCAGCAGATATGCACCTACATGTCGCCACTGCCATAGGGCTGTCTTTTCGAATCTTGACATGTGGTTATTGTTTGCTGGCCCCCTAACCGACTGTCAGTCCCTGTGTCATCTCGGGCTTTCTCCCGCCCTTCTTCGCCACCAGGAGCATGAATACGCCCCTCGTAGGCCAACCGAATGTGGGTGAACCACTAGCCGATGCCTCGGTGGGCAGCAAAGCCTTTCTCCCCCCTCCATATGCAACCCCGCCCGCCGCCCGGAATTCGACCAGAATTCTTTCGAGGTACCTCGGGGTCGGCGGCGATGAGGTGCGAGTGTGCGAACATGGAGTACATCGTACGTACGGAAGTACCTCCGTACATGAAGTTGTTCGCTCATTCAAGTCACTCAAGCAACACCGCCTCTTCATCGCCGATTCAACTCCATGGACGGCCTCTTCGCGAACCCGAGCACAACATAGAAACGGCGGGCATACGCCGGGAAAGAGCATATGGCTGGACTGAGCAAGAAGTTTGTCATTTCGCTTGAGGCATCATGACCCTGTTCATACCAAGGGATGCTCCGTCCAATCCCAGCAAAACATCCCCGGGCTCGCTCATGGCTGCTTGATGAGGGACCACACATCTGCATCTCCCATGCCGGTGAGCCCAGCCGACGATAGGGATGTGTGGAAGGAGTAGAGAGAAAGAGACAGATAGGCCGCGGGGTTATGCAGAACCCAGCCTCCGCAGACTCGGTCCTACCGCTTAAATTGAACCAATCGTTAGCAACTGCACAGGCTGTCTGTTGACCCGTTTGACCCTGGGGCCCGCCTGTTCTGACCTTGCACCCCCCCTGATCTTGTGACGCCGGTGGCTGGCGGAGTTCACCGTTGAGACTCCAACGCGCACACGCATGGAAGCTTGAAGGATAGCACCGCATCGGGCGACCTGCAGGCGGGCCATTTGCCCGTGCTGCCGACACCGCACACAACCGTTCATCTCCCACGCGATCTCCCTTGTCCCGGTTGCTTCCTGGCTTCCATGGCCACCTTTCAGGGCCATCATCACCGCCACGGCCACAGGATTGGGGCCCACGGCACGGCCTTGTCGCAGTCCTTTGGTCGCCGATTTGCTGCCGGCCAGAAAGGCCTTAGGTATGTATGTACATAGACTGTGGGGAGACGCACGCGAGTGTCCCTTGCCATGTCCACGGGAGTGGAGGAGGAGAAGCAAGCATCTCAGTGGCGGTGGGGAGGTTGGGCTGGGCTGGGTTCGGCTTTTGGAGCAGGAAGGTGATGATTGGTGGTCACGGTCACACTGGTGGCCATGCCCAGCGCAGAAGCGAGGCTCTCGATGCAAAAGGGGGCAACGCAGCGCAAGGGGCAGCTCTTAACGGATGGCCGCACCATTGCAGTTTCAAGACGATCTGTCGCTCTAAAACGGCGGAGCACTGACGAGAGATGTCCCAAAATTTCTTATCATCATCACCCAAAAGATATATGATGTGACGCTGGAGTTCTGAATAACACCGCGTACCAAACTCAGTCGACCATAGGCTTGCTTTTTTTGTCCACACCTAATCCCCGGAACGGATCCATTGGCCACCCACCAACGCACCTGCAGCAACTCGGGGTGGACATGTCTCGCTGCCGGGGCCTAAACCGCCTGATATCCGGTTCCACAACGCAGGCTCTCTCTCTCACCTTGGCTCTTCAGAGGGGCCACGGCTAAGATTGCGGCCGGCTCAAATTTGGAATAATAGGTACGGACAAGTCGAACAACCCGAGTCTGCCTGTCTTCGTTCGGCAAGTGTGATGTCCGGGAGCAAGCCAACTTCCTTCATCCAGCAGGAAGAGACTACGTACCAAAAATTGGCGGGGTCAGCAGTACTATACGCGCGTTCTTGTGTGCGTGAAGGCCCATAGATACTCCGCAATGGTTATAGAACAGAGTTTGCGCAGTACACAGTAGATGGATGGCCAGTCATGTGAGAGTGTCAAGAGGGTGGGTGAGGTCAGAAAGCCACCACGAGGCACCAGGAGGCGCTGAGCGGCACCAAGCGGCGGAACCGCCAATCCGTTGTTCCTGTCGTTCAAAGATGGTGGTGGGACGGGCGCGGCTAATGTTGTGTGAGCGTGGACAGAAAGATAGGACGAAAAACGCGTAACTACCAATGCCGAAATAAAAACAGAACGGAAACTTGGAGGAACCAAACTGGATCGTATTTTGGACAAATTAGGTTGTAAAGTTTGGGATCGGAAGCTGTGTGTTGGGTGCACAGGACGGGAGTATGTTCTTCAACTCTAAGTTGACCACTGTCTTGGGCCACTGGATTTCAACGGCGTCAGCCTCAAACAGCCATGAGGCTGAGGCCCCTTGACCCACTTTTAGCTGGCTGACTGGCGCCGCGCAGGGCCAAAGAAAAAAAGATGACAGCATTCATCCCAAAAAGTTGCCGCCGCTCGCATGACCTCACTGAACGGAACACACTCATTCATTCGTGCAGGCCAGCCTCGCCCAAGCGAAAGCAGCGCAACACGAGCAGAGTGCCTCGGCCGGGAATAGGCTACTAGGAACAGGCGCTATTTTTGAACCTTGTTCCTTTTTCAATCCCTCCGCAATTGAGCCGAAACCACATCCAAGGCGTCCCGGCGCGTGCAGTGCCCCAGTGCCTCCCTGCTTCTCCTATCTGTAATAGCTCGGCGCCCATTGGGCTGTGGCCCACTTCCACTCCCTTCCAACCACCCCGATCGGCCGATCCCACCCACCCCCGACCCTCGCCGGATGTGCGGTGAGCGGCCCCGGTCCACACATGCATCCCCCGGTTAGCTTCCGCCGCCCCAGGTGATGCCGAGCCCGGCCCATTCGTCGCCTCCGCCCACAGACCTTCGGCACCGACCAGTGCTCTAGGAGCTGCACCGTGCCGTCCCCGCCACCGCCGTTTACAGTTGCCGATTGCTGCCGGTGCCGACACCCGTGGTTGCTCCATGTCCAGAGCCGGGGGCTTTTCCGCGCCGGCGGCTCTGCTGGTCGCCCTGCTGTTACTGTCATGGTCAGACCATGGCAGGGCCATGCGCCCGGCTCACGCCACCAGACTCCGACTAGAGACGGTCGACATGTTCTATCACGGGTTCGACAACTACATGCGCATAGCGTTCCCGGAAGATGAGGTAGGCAGCATTAGCTAGCTCTTGGTTTGCGTTCGCTCCCTGAGGCCCTTTATTGATGAACAGCGTATGCTAACGCCTAGACCCGGCTCCGCATGTCTAGCTACGCCCCGTATCATGTACCCCGCTGTCACGAGATGCGAAGAATCCACGCAACGTCGAGCTGAACGATGTGTTGGGGAACTACTCTCTTACCCTGATAGACAGCCTCTCGACGCTGGCCATCCTGGCTTCGGCCCCCGCCGAGGACGGAACAGTAGGAGAGAAGGCGCTGGGCGACTTTCAGGATGGAGTGCAGGCGTTGGTGGAGCAGTATGGTGATGGGACGCCGGGTCCGTCCGGTCAGGGGCTCAGGGCACGGGCCTTCGACGTCGACAGCAAGGTGCAGGTGTTCGAGACCGTGATCCGCGGCGTGGGCGGGCTTCTGAGCGCCCACCTCTTCGCCGTCGGAGAACTGCCCATCGCTGGGTATAGCTACAAGCCAACTGTCGCATGGCCGAATGGCATGACGTATGATGGCCAGCTCCTGCGACTGGCCCGCGACCTGGCCACACGCCTGCTGCCGGCGTTCTACACCCAGACTGGGATGCCGTACCCGCGGGTAAACCTGCGCCACGGCATCCCTTTCTACGTCAACTCGCCGCTGCACGGTGACCGCCGCAAGGCTTCGGGAGCGGATGCGGACGAGTCCTCGGCCGAGATTACGGAGACGTGCAGTGCCGGGGCCGGCAGTCTCGTGCTCGAGTTCACCGTCCTGAGCCGCTTGACGGGCGACCCCAAGTTCGAGCAGCTGGCGAAGCGTGCCTTCTGGGCTGTTTGGTACCGCCGCAGCGACATCGGGCTGATCGGCGCGGGAGTTGACGCCGAGCACGGGAAGTGGATCGGTGCGTTCTCGGTCATCGGCGCCGGCGCCGACAGCTTCTTCGAGTACGCCCTGAAGACGCACATCCTGCTCTCGGGCCACTCGCTGCCCAATCGGACCACTCTGGACTCTCATGGGCAGCTGGATCCCAATGCGATGTTCCCGCCCCTGACTGAAGAGGAGAATTCTCCCGACTCCTTCCTGGAGGCATGGCACCTCGCTCACGCGGCCATCAAGCGACACCTTTACACAGACCGTGGGCACCCGCATTACGTCAACGTGAATCTGTGGACAGGATCGCTGGCAACGCAGTGGATTGACAGCCTTGGTGCGTACTACTCGGGCCTGCTGACCCTTGCTGGCGAGCTCGAGGAGGCTATCGAGACCAACTTGCTCTACACGGCGGTATGGACCAAGTATGCGGCGCTTCCCGAACGCTGGTCCATTAAGGACAAGACGGTGGAGGGCGGTCTGGGCTGGTGGCCGCTGCGACCGGAGTTCATCGAATCGACTTACCATATCTACCGTGCCACGCGGGATCCTTGGTATCAGTACGTGGGCGAGATGGTGCTCCGTGACGTCACGCGCCGTTGCCGTACCGAGTGCGGCTGGGCAGGCTTGCAAGACGTCGTTGATGGGGAGAAAAGCGACCGCATGGAGAGCTTTTTCTTGGGAGAGACAGCCAAATACATGTACCTGCTTTTCGACGAGCGGCACCCCCTCAACTCGCTTGACGCCGCCTTTGTGTTCACTACCGAGGGACATCCGCTCATTATCCCACGAGAGGCCCCGATTAGTAGCAAATCCGTTATCTCAGGGTCGGGCCCATCGTCACTCCCGCGCTCGTCCGCCGGCCCGCGCAAACAAACATCGAACGTCGCGCCGTACTACAATGAAGCATACACCCACTCTTGTCCCGCGCCGCCAGAGTCCGTGCCACTAACGGGCTCGGCCACGGCTGCTCGTCGGGATATATACCATGCAGCGAAGATGTTGGACCTGCACCTGGTGCCCAACATCCACGCAGACGGCCAGGACGAACCTGTGATGGGGTCGAACCACTCTGTATTCCCCTGGACGCTGCCGCCTAGGTTACTTCCGGCGGATGGTAGCTGTGCGCCCGTGTACCAGCCCGTGGAGGTGATGCTCGAGTTCGCGCCCAACGCGCAGCAGGCCGTGGGCGGCAGCTCGTTCAGCTTCATGATCGGCACGCCCAACCTCGATCGCCTCACCGTCGACAAGATCCGCGTCCTGAGCATCTCGTCGCTCAAGATCACCATGCGCCTAGAGGACGACGGCGCCCCCCACCCGCAGCGCGAGTGGCGCGTCACAAAGGTTAATGGCCTACCTCTGGGACGCGACGAGTCAATCGTCATCGACCGCGCCATCCTCGGCGACGTGTCGGACCCGCGCTTCAATATGGTTCGCGACCCCGTCGTGGTGAAGCTGCACCATCTGCACCAGGTCGACCTGTTCTACAACGAGACCGAGCCGGACGAGGACGGCGCCACGGCGGCTTCGGCTTCTGCGGCCGCTGCGGAGACGACCGTCACTCTCCAGCAGAAGCTCGCAGAGACCCCGCCTACCGGCGCTACGGCCATGCGCCCTGCCGACATCAAGTCGCTGGTCAAGTCGTTCTTCCGTCAGCTGGTCAGCTCTCTGGACGGCGGCGAGGCGGCTACGACAGCTGCAGGAGGTGCCCAATACGTCGCAGGAGGAGGAGGAGGCGCCGGAGGCGATGGGACGGCGCATTCGTCCCCGGCATCATACAACGTGCTCGTCAACGTTACGGGCGTGACGCCGACGGGGGCGGGCGCCGCGCCGCTGCCCGCCGTCGACATGCCCGCCGGCGCGCACATCCCCGCGGCGGGGACCTTCCCGGCCAGCTACCTGCCGTGGGCGACCGTCTTCGCGGCCGGCGACGCGTGCGGCGGTCCGCTCCCGGACCTGGCGCCTCGCGACCACCACGTCATCGTCATCCGGCGCGGCGGGTGCTCGTTCTCGACGAAGCTGGCCAACATCCCCGCGTTCAAGCCGTCGCACAACAGCCTGCAGCTCGTGGTGGTCGTGTCGGACGACGACGACGACGAAGGGTTCTTCGCTTCTGTCATCGGCGGCGGCAGCGGTGGTCTAGCCCTGCCCCGCGGCCTGGAGAAGAACATCGGCGGGGACTACGGGCAGATCATCCGGCCCTTGCTCGACGAGCCGCAGGTTACGCCTTCGGGCATGACGCGCGTGCACCCCATCGCCATGGTGCTCGTCGGTGGGGGGGACGTGGGGTACCACCACATCGCGCATGCGGAGAGGCTTGGGATCACGAGGAGGTATTATATCGAGAGCCAGGGGATGAGGGTCCGGAATATCATCATAGACGATGGGGATGGGGACGAGCTCTCGCTTAGGGTCTAATGCGTTTTTTTCTCTCTTTTTTTCGGTGCGGTGATAAGGAGAAAGGGAGACGTGAGCATAGTGGGGGGAAGCACGGCGAGGACGGAGTGAGTCCTGGGTCAAGCGTATATATGCCTTTTTCGTCTTGGTTTCTTTTTCCGTTTTTTTTCGGTTTGCATTGTTTAAACCTGTATCCGTTCACTTGCATGAGGAGTGCATACATACGTCATCGTCAGCGATGCATCACCAACAGCGTATATATGGTTTCACCTGGTTCATACTAGATAGACGAAGAATAGATGATGAACATGTACCTCAGCGCGAGGGATCACCCACCCAGACTGATCAGACATCGATCTTTTGGCCCGTGCCAGTCTCCACGCCTGGTCGGTCTCCTTGACGTCACGCTCAGCGTTGGTCTCCTCGGCATCAGTCGCTTCCTAGGCTATACCGCAGCTGGCTGAATCCTCGTTTTCAAAGTAGGTAGTCGCTATATTCTCATTGCTTCGGGTCGAACTTGTCGGCCTCGATCCCATCGTTTTCGTTAGTCGGCTCATCGCCAACAACCGACTCATCAGCTAAGGTCGGGCTTAATAGATGAAGTTTGACGAAGGTGGGACGAATCAAGGCAGTCCACGATCAATAGGTTTGAGGACTTTACCGCTCGTCTTGTGATAGAGACTTCGCGTGTGCGCAATATATAATATTAGAGCTGCGTTTAGAGGTATATGATTTTCTCCTTCAAGAGGGTTAGGCTTGCGGTTGGTAAGTGAGGTAGGTAAGGTAGGTAAGGTAGGTTTGTTTACCCTTGGTATATCGATGAAGCCCCCGTCCCGGAACCTGTCTATGATGATTGCTCGCGCGCACACAATCTGCCCTTACATCGAGACGAGAGATAGCAGAGGAAGAAAAGACGAAGAGAAAGAAAGACAGATAGAAGTTACAAGTAGGCTCGATATAACCCCCCCAAAAAAATCGCGGCCTCTTATTTCTTTTTTCAACATCCCAGGATAACGCCCCCACGAGCATGTTTCGTTCGTCCGTAAAAACGTCCCACCCACGGACTTTCGGTGACTTCGAAAACAAAAACGGAGAAAGAAAAGAGGTGAAGATGAGCGGTAAAAGATAAAAAATAAAAAAAAAGATAATCGATCGGGCAAAAAGATATTGCAGTAAAGGATGACAATGGGAAGGGGGGAGGGGAAATATTGTGTCTATATAGAACCGTCCGTTTCGCTTCGTTTCGCTAGCCGGCTGGCTGGCTAGCTTGTCGGCTGGATGGCCGCCTTGTTTTTTTTTTCTTTTTTTTTTTTTCGTTGTGACCTAGATATACTTGGCCTCCTCCAGCACCGTGACCACGGGTGAGTCGCCCAGCTTCTCTCTTCCCTTGAGCGGGGTTATTTCGAGGAGGAACATATAGCCCAGAAGGTCGCCGCCGAGCTTCCTGACGAGCTCACCAGCCGCTGCTGCAGATCCACCTGAAGGCGAGGAGAAAAGATGTGGGTGTCAGTGGGAATTTTAGGTTGCACGAAGGTTTGGGGGGGACAGAAAAAAATATCAGTTTGCAGCAGCAGCGCAGAACGCAGTGCGGGGTAGCTTTTGTGCGTGGGTGGCTGTGATGTGGGGGTGATTTTTTTTTTCTTTTTTTGAATCAAGTCATACTCACCGGTAGCAATGATATCGTCGACGACGAGGACCTTCTGGCCGGGCTTGACGGCGCCCTCCTGAACTTGGAAGAAGTCCTGGCCGTACTCTTTCTCGTAGGCAGCCGTGACGCAGGGGCCGGGCAGCTTGCCCTTCTTGCGCACGGGCACGAACGAGGCGTCGAGGCGGAGGGCGAGCGACGGGCCGAAGAGGAAACCCCTGGCGTCGAGGCCGACGACGACGTCGGGTTTCGTCTGGATGGAGGTGAGCACCTGCAGCTCGAGGGCGCGGAGGAGGGCGGAGTGCGAGGCCGGGTCGAGGAAGATGGGCATGATGTCGATGAAGATGATGCCGGCGACCGGGAAGTCGGCGAAGCGCCGGAGCGCGGCGTACAGCCTTATCTTTGCACTGGCGAGTTCGGCGGTGGAGGAGGTGGCGGCGGCGGGCTGTGTTCGCGAGGCATCTTGTTGTTCGGCGGTGGTGGTGGTGGTTGTGGTACTGCTGCGACCGATAGTGGTGCTAGTGGCTGACTGGTTTGGCTCAGGGCCAGGGGCTGAGCTCATGGTTGGGTTGGGGAAGAGAAATGAGAGGAAGAGGAAAGAAAGGAAGAAAGAAGGTATGGGTGGTGAATGAATGGGGGCCGAGATAGAAAAAGGAAAAAACGGTTGGGAAAGGCTGCGAAAAGGGAGCGCGCACGTAAGAGCCAGCCCGTGAGGGAGTGAGCTGGTCGTATCTCACGTATCAAAAATGCTTATGCTGGAGGGGTGTGCGGGTAGAGGCGGAGGGCGAGCAGGGGATGTTTCGAGCTGTATTGGCCCGGAAGCAAGGGATGGGAAAATAATAAGGCGGCTCGTTTTTTGTTGATTTGTTGGGCAAGACCTTATTTTCTGGGTACAACTGAAGACTTGGACCAGTCGGGACGATGCATTTGGTGTCAGGAATCTGGTGTGCGGTACGGAATAAGATGCTAGGATGAGGACCAGGCGGGCAGACCGGCAGACAGGCAGACAGGCAGACGAGGCAACAAGAGACTCGGATCGAGCGAGGAGGAAGGGGTCCAGGTAGGGCGCAAAACAAGGGACAACGAAGAGAGAAAAAAAATTCCCATAAAGTCCCGCTTGTTGTCTAGGATAAGGGAGTGGGTGACAGTGGAGTGCTTGACCAGTCGGTGAAAGGTCTGGTGCATGTGTGTGTGTTCCATACACAGTATGGAACAAATCAGTCCTTGCAAGTGTGCTTGTCTCCTGCAACCAGACTGCGACCAGACTGCGACCAGACTGTGTCTACCCGTACGCCGCAGGTTCCGGCAAGGTGCCACCTGCTACATTCGTATTGTTCCACGTTGTCAACCTCAAGTCAAGGGGCCGGTCTGCTCCAGACCTGGGTCCCCTGGACAAGGTATGCTTGTTCATCAAAGCTTCTCACCTCCCCGTCGTGCTGTGATGAAGTACACGGACAGCCAGGTACCAGTAAATAGGTGGCAAGTCGCACATTCCATACGAGAGAGTCCACGTCGTGTCAAACCATGGATGGTTCTCCCTCAACTCAGTTACCTTCCACCCGCCGAGCTTCCCGTGTTACCCGTATTCCCCGTTTGCCCGTTTGCCGGGTTGCTGCCGAGAAATTGCAAGAAAGCAGAAAAAAAAGAGAGGACCGGTGGGCAGATGGATGGTACAACATCAGGAGATGAGATGACATGAGACACAGACACGGGGGTCTTGAACTCGGGGAGGGGCGTGTTGTGCTTGCTGGGCGTGCTTGTCAAGAAGAGAGAGCAGTACGGAAGATGGCGGAATTCGATTGCTGCTGAGTCTTCTGGAAAGGCTGGGGGCTTCCATGCACTGCGCTGTGCACTGCGCTGTGCACTGCGCTGTGCTGCATGTCTCTGCCACAACCAAGCCAGATCTCGCCATCCCCGCAAAATCCGGGTGGCCGAATCGCTCTGAGCAGCGCGGGGTGCTGAGGGATGAATCACATCCGGTTCTCACATCGGTCCATGCCCCAGACAAAGCGGACGTAGCTGAGGAAAAAATCGCGACGATGAGGGAGGCCTTATCGAACCACGGCAGGAGATACTTACGGAATAAGGTCGCACACCGTCGCGCACACACCCAATAATCCTTGAGCCCTCGAGCCCTCGAGCCCTCTCGATGCCCCCTGCTCCGACCGGCTCTTTCTTTCTTCTTCTTGGGACATGAGATGCGAGGAGGATGAAGAGTCATCTTCGTGGAAAAATTGTAATAGCAAATCGTAAGCCGTGCTTTAGGCAGGTGGGATGGTGGGGTGTACAGATTAGATTAGGGAAGGGAAGCACGAAGACCCCTGTCGGTTTACCCCACCATGCCACCAAGCACCAGCTAAAAACGCCACTACCCACCTAAGGTAGGGAGCTCTTTGGGGCTTTAGGGGGGGGGATGGCAGAGCTGAACACCACTACTGTGTACCAAATTCACACTGCATGCTCGACACCACCCCACCAGACAATTCCTTTGCTGTTCACCATCAACGAACTAACCTCAGTTCACTACTTCGGAGAATTTAGGTTAAGTTGCGTGTCGTGACGACTGGCTAGAGTTGATTGCTGTCAAAGACAGGTTGGGAAAGGCTCAAAGGCGTCAAACATCCATGTCAGCATCAAAGCTCCCTCCGATTTCTTCGGGGTGTCCGTCGAGCTATTCGTCGAAGGGCAGCGGCACCACGTCATCGGCCTCGCCATCGGAGGAGCTTTGAAAGCCACTCACCCGCCCTCCGACCTCACTTACACATGCCCTTGCCTTGCTGATGCCAAATGCTTCCAATCAACTCGTTCCGAAAATGGCACTATAGATACCGCCACTATATTCAGCATCTCATCCACACCACCACCACCATGCACCTCCTTCTACATTGCTGGGCGCTATGTGTCTACCTATCTACAGGCATCTATCGACACCCGATGACCGGTGCTGAGTTGTCGAGGTTGCTGATGAGTTGTCCCAGCAGCAGCCATCCAGCATGATGGATCAATGGGATAAGGAAGAGAGATACCTAGCAACCTAGGTAGGTAGAAATTGGAAAACCGAACCCTGAGAGCCGCGTGCGATATCTCGGTTGGTTGGGCAGGCACTCTTCGGCAAATTTCAATGCAGCCTTCCTGTCTTATCTGCTTCGAACACCTCATCAAGGACTCGCATATTCTTTCCATTCTCCCGTCCGCCCCGTCTACAAGTCACTTTGCCGAAAGCCCGAGATGCTTTTTCAGCCCACGCCCTCCATATTCAGCAGAGGCTCTTGTCGTAGACGAAAAGGACAGGATCGACGGCCCATACCCCCGAAGATCTGCCACTCATCCCACACATCCCGCACTCCTAGGTGCCTGGCGAACTACATACCTACCTTACATCCTGTTTGCGCTGGCCCGGGTCTTTATCACCCGCGCCAAAGGAGGAGGCTCTTTTCGGCCGCAGGCCACTGTAACTCCCACCAGCCCACCAGCCGACTTACAGGATATTTATGCCCGAAATGTTTATTTACTCCATCTGGACCTCACGCAGCAAGACACAAAAGATACCTACCTATCCACACCACAGAGAACAAGCGTTTTAGCAAGCGGAAAGAGGGGCCGTGGACAAAAAAAACGCCATTGAGTGTGACTGAACTGATCGACCCGGGGGCGCCCGTGTCTGTTGCATCTGGAAGTGTGACGAGAAAATCCCCCTAAACTTTCGCCTAACTTCCACGAACTCTCTCGTTGCTGCGACAAGATGTAATATTAACGGGAATCGATCACAAACGAGAGGACAAAAATAGAAAAGCCCATCTTCCTCTTTCTTCTTCTTCAGTCCACAAAAAGTCATGGTCTAGACCTCACATAAGACAACCGTGAACCTTCCCCGGCGCCCTGAACGTGGGTCTTCGGACTCGTATCACGTATCATCATTCATCATTAATCTCATCCACAGCATCACTTCTGTCGACACATAACGGCCTGGAATCTGCAACCTGCAGGTTTTCAGGCGGCAGTTGTGATCAAATTGTGATCAAATTGTGATTCAAAGGCCAATGACACCCAAGCCTATGTTTCTTCAACAATGGGCCTGCTTGAGGTCAAGTTGAAGACACCCAGACGCCTCTCGGAAGGTTGCCGGTCGTCAGCGTGTTGCGCAAGTTGACCCACCAAGGGAAGGAAGGCCTTCTTTGCTTGCTACACCTTTGCTATCCGCCCTAGGGACAATAGACTTAACACCCAAGGCAGTCGGATGAATCTGGGCAGATTCCACAAGACCGACCCGGTATAAGAGCGGTTTTGCAACAGGGCTAAAAGTGCGGAACATACAACGGGCCAGCCCGTTGCCAGGCTCGAAAAGCCGTTCCATTTTTTGCCTAGCAGCATGAATAAGAAGCAGAGTGTAGAGCCCTTTGTAGAGCTCTCTAGGTACCTCTACCTACCTTTAGAACACACAGGAGAGCCAGGTAGTCAGAAAAGGAGATAGACGACGGACGGGCTCCATACCATGACGAAAGTACAGCGGCTGAGTCTTCAGGCGGGCCGGACCGGATGGTCTTGACATTCTAGTTGGCCTACATTATATCTAGCTACGGCTTACGTCTCCCAGGTATCAACCCGGTCGCGAGGTCTCCTATCCCTTTCTTCTTATCATCTTCACATGCCAACCATAACAGGTCTCTAGGCGACCTGCAGGTGAACCATTTTATATCATTGCCCCCCTTCCTGGCATATGAAAAGCCGCTAACGCTTCCCGTTGCGTAGCAAGTGGCCGGACGCATCGCTGAGGACACACAGATATCATGCCAACAACATGTCTAGGTACCTACCGAACTACCTAGTTGGGAGGTGGCCAAAAGTTCCCGTCTTGCCCCCACGCCGATGTCCAAGTCCCCGTCAAGAGATGTTTTTGTTACGTGGTTGAGTCAGTCGCAGCGTATGAACCCGGACCCGGCTGCCGGACCGGCCGCATATCTACCAACCAGATACAACGTACACCGCCATCTCGGCTCCACCGGACTCCCGCTGCCCGCTCGCCCATATACTCTCTATCCTTCTTCGTACCTACCTTCTACCTTCCTTAGGCGGCGGAGGTGGCCAACCGTCATCCAGTGTACCAGTAAGCAAGTGGCAAGCGAGAACGAGGGGGGGAGATTGGTTTGGATAAGGGGGGCTAGCAAAGCAAGCAGGCAAGGCGCTCTCAAAACCAATAACCAAGGCAAAGACAGAAAGGTCGGAGAAAGGGGACGGGAAAATGTCCCTCACCGGTCTGGCCGCATGCAACGCGGCCAGCCGTTTCGGGCTAACAGCACGCAGCATGTCCTCTAATGCCGGACAGTGGGACTAAGCAGGCCGACCACCACTGCACCCGACCTTCCTAGATACCTACGTCCAGCTCATGTTATGAGAACCGCGTTTGTTCCTCTGCTGCTCTAACTCGCCCGCTCGCGATGGAGCTGGCATGGCAGACGGCCGCGACGGGTTGGGTTGGGTCGCACGGCACGGCACGCCACCGTCTTGCAGATAAAAGGCAGGTATAGCTCGTATTTCCTTTCTATTCAGGGGAACATTATGTATGTATGTGTGCTCTTTAGATTTAGAGCCGACGAATGCCCGAATCGATGCGCAGAACCATACACTTTTCTTTCGCAACGGGAGAAAGTTCCCGACGATGATGAAGGGGAGGAGGAGGAGGTGGTGGCGGAGGTGGTGGTGCCCGTCACGCCCGCTAATTCAACTGGCGAGGTTGCGCGAGCACGCACATGCAGTATGAAACGGGATTGGGATTTGGAGGGGATCGTTTGCGTGTCGCTTCAGAGAACCTAACTGGCACGCATATGCATGTAGTAATGGAATGCGTACCTCGTCTGCTTGCAGAAAACCTAACTCATCCTTCTGTCTATGCAGGCTCCTCTTGCACCACCGGCCCTGATAATCCAAATCTACTGCCGGATGTGACCACGGCCGGTGGGGTTTTGGTCAATAAGTACATAACGCCGAGGAACGAACATTCATTCACTTCGCCGGCGGGAGATCGAGCTTGTGTTACTGCTGTCTCCTGAGTGACATGAGCTGCCGCCACCCACCTACCTACTAGCCACCCGGGGAGACATGGTTTGCCCAGTATGCCTACCTATATACAGGTAGGTACATAGGTACCCATTGCAAAGCCGAAAAACGACTCCACTGGCTGTTGCTACTTGCCGCAATCCGAAGACTATCAAAGGGCGCTAGTGATGCCGCCTCCGTCTTCCCTGGCTTCTGTGGAGTTGGTCGGTCCCTCTAGACAGCTGAAGACGCCGAGAGACCCGCAAATGCACCTCCCTCGGCCGAATGACTGTGTAGACAGACACGGTAGCTAGCCGCGGGGCGGTCGGCGTGGGAACGAAGACCGAGTGGGCGATGCGGGCCTGGAGCTGTGGCCGGCGAGATGTTGTAAAGATGTGCCCCCCCCTCCCCGGCACGGGACAGACCCAACGGTAGACACATAGAAAGGGGTTCAACATATTCGTCGAAATGCCCGCAGAGGGTTTGTGATCGGAACCGCCAAGTGGAAGACCAGAAAGGGGGGGGTTGGCGCTCTGTCTCGTCGCTCGGGCGGTACATGTGGTTTAGAACTCTATCACGTACCGAGTACACCGGCTAGACGTAGACGACCAGGTCCGTTAGGCTCAGCACACAATGCAGTTAGTATACAAGATAATGGAGGTAAGAGAAACCCACCCTGCCGCCGGGTTCGGTTCGGTTCGGTTCGGTGTGCTACCTCCCTCTCCTGAACACATCAGATGTCAGAATGAACACCTAACTACAGCTGGAAAACAAAATAAAAGGGGCGAACTTTATATATGCACGAACGAGCTCTATTCCGAACGAAGTGAACACAGGCGATGATAGTAACCAGGAAAAAAAAAGGAAACTAGAGCCAAGGAAAGTGAATTCGAGATGGACGAAGCGCACGCACGATACAAAACGGAGACGCAAACGAGGGGGTATCATCCATCCTATCCATCAATCAATCCCGCAATGAGACAAGTTAGAGAGGGGGAAGAAAATAGAAGAGGAAAACGGCAGGAAAACAAGGAGCGTAGCAAAAGAAGCAGCAGCAGCAACCTCCCATAGATAGAATACTACATGGCGACGCGCCTAAACGATGTTGTAACCTGCCAGCATGCCCATCTCCTAACAAACCGAGCCACGGTAAGGTAGGTAGTCAAACCCCATCCTAACGCCCTAATAACCCGCTCTTCACAACAGTGCTTGAGGGAGACCCGCCCACGATGCACTTGCTTTCGTGCTTGCTCGAAGCCGGGCCGCCGCAGACCTACAAATTTGAGGCAGGGGAGGGGGGCTTGTTGCTACCAAATTTCGAAGGGTGGTACAGCGCCTGACCGGCCGGTCCGGCTGGCAGCATGCTTTCTTTTTTTGGCAGAGATGAGACGGCAATGATGATGCCCAAATCTCTTCGCGCCTCTCCGCTGGCTGGTGATGGGCGGGCTGCAATGACGCGCACCCTTGTGGGTGATGAAATCCCATCGAAACATGCTGCGTTCGGGTCTAATCTCCGGTCTCTGCAGACAAGGCCCAGATTGGTAGACTGAGGGGACGGCATCGCCACTGGACAATAAGATGATCGAGGAGGAGGCGGCGAGCTCATGGCCACCAGCAAGAGGGAGAAGAATGATGGTGAAAATTGGTTTGGGAGCGCTTTGGCATGGCTGAATCTGCGGCTTCCCTGTGTATCGCGGCCTGTGAGCATGCATGGTATGGCAGAATTAAGATGATTAAAGGGGTATTCGCAAATGAATATGTTGTGAAGCATGTCTAGTAGAGTAGGACGGGTCTATCCTTCGTTCCTCGCTAGAACCAAACTATGGACAAAAAAGTGAGGGTAGTAAACAAGGCCGGAGAAGAGAGAAGAGGAGAGAGAACTAGTGAAACTGCAATCGAATGATAGAGAAGAGCATGTTCTGCAGCACATGCAGCACAACGGCAACGCTAGTAGGCAGCAGCTCCGGCCAGACAGCCAGGTCCATCTTACCCTCCGTCACGACGCTGACGCCATAGATCCAGCGTATCAGGCCCGCGACGATGAACGAGGCGGCCATCTCGCACGCCCACGTGACGGACGAGGCCGTCAGGGTGAGGCGGAAGTTGTAGCGCTCGCGGTCGTCGTCGAAGGCGAAGTAGGGGTACACGTCCTTGTTCGGGCCGAAGTGCAGGACGACGACGGACCCGAGGAAGGCCAGCATGGACGCGTTCTCGGCCAGGAAGCGGATGAACACGTTACGCACCCCGACCTTCTGGTATGAGCCGTACGTCTGCCCGTTCAGGCCCAGCACGGTCAGGAGCCAGTGGAACGTGGCCGACATGGTCAGCGGAGTGATGATGATGAGGGTCGTCGAGGAGAGGATCTGCAGCAGGATGAACTGCGACGGCGAGCGGAGGCGCGCGTACAGGGCGCGGACGTAGGTTTGGTACGTCAACATGAAGTACCTAATTTGGGTGATGGTTTTGGTTTTCTTGATGTTAGCCAACCTGCGTTCGTTTCCGGGGGTCCCTGTTTGGTGTAAAAGAGAGAGGCAGGCCACTTACAACTTGAAGATCCAGCTCAGGGGGTACGACCCCACCCGCTCGCCTTCGTTGCCCCCCAAGATCCAGCCCGTGAGCCCGTCGAGCAGATAAACGGTGGTGATCCAGCCGTACACATACACGATAGTCTCAAGGTTGTTGTGGGGTAGCGTGCGCAGGTAGATCTCGGCGTAAGCCTCGCCTATCACGTACGCCAGCAATCCAATAGACAGCGCGAGACAGAACCAGATAAACCGCACGAAGCTGGCCGGCAGCCAGCGGCGCCGCAGTCGGACGGGAAGGGACGGCCCTGACCTGGCCGCTCGGCTGCCTCGGGCGTGGCCCCCGTGGTGGTCAACGACCTGCAGCGCGTCGATGTCCGGATCTCCGAGCGGCAGCTGCGGTCTCCGGCGCGAGCTGCTGGCTGATATGGTGTCTGGCTCGCCGGTCCACCAAGACGTGGTAAATATTCTTTGCGTCTCTGAGAGCGAGTGGCGCAGGCTGAGATGCCTTTCGTTCGTCATCAGGATGAGGAAGGCGATGGCCACGGGCATTGCCATCAGACAGAAGGTCCATGTGATCCAGGCCGTGTTGTGGACCGTAATCCACCGTGTTTCTGGGATGAGATATATGGGTATCGGGGCGAGGATGGAGAACAGCGCGATAGCTGTCACGGTGACGGGGAACCCAAGGGATTGGGGCCACCTTCGCGATAGAAAGTGAGAGAGGTAGTGTTAGTCGCTTCCTGACAGACCGTAGAATGGGAAAGTAGTGGTGGGGGGACCCTACCAATTAAGACAATAGATATTGAAAACTTTGGTGATCCATCTGTAAAGAACACGCCGGGTTAGAGGCGAAAACCTTTCGACGACCGGGAAACCAGGATGCCACGTACACTGTTCTCGACACAACAATGGATTAGTTCTCGGCGACTGATCGGGCGGCAGAGGGCGAAAAGGAGGGCAGGGAGAAAGAAAGAAGGGAACACGCACCTAATGCAGTCAAATTATAAAACCCATAAAACACGAACAGAAAGAACCAGAAGTTGATCTGCACGCGCGTAGCCCCGTGTCCGGGCATCTTTTGCGACGGCGGCGGTCTTTCGGGTCCGCCGTGGCTCGGATCACCACCAGTGTCATCATCATCACCGTCCCCGGGGAGGGGGTATTTGGGGAACGGCACGGCGCACCACGCCACCGCCAGAAGAGCAGGGAGGACGACCAGTAGAGACCACCTCGTCCACCACTTCTCGACCACGCGCCGAACGCGGCCCTGGCGCGGCGATATCCACAGCGCGTCGAGGCGGCGCCACGTCCTCCTCAGAGTCCGTCCGAGCTGGCGCCGTCTCCGTCTCCCCACCAACCCTCCCCCTCCTCCTC
>PYST01000462.1:0-26127 GCA_003049485.1 Ophioceras dolichostomum | reverse complement strand
CAGGGCGAAAACTCTGATCTCTACGGATTACCAATCCTCACCCTCGTAGCCACGTGACCGCATTCCCAGGGGGTGCCTCCCAACTGACATATGATTCCTATTCCCTTTCCTTCCTCATTTCTCTCTCTTAATTTTCTCGCTTGCAACGACTTCGCATTTTCATAATGCTCGGCATCCTTGAGTCGACGTGGCAGCTATGTCATCGTCGCGGTCGCACTCATGCCTCCCAATAGCCCATCGTCTTCTTAGCCAATTTTTTAACACCTACGCCTCTCGCGGCAGAAACTNATGCCTCCCAATAGCCCATCGTCTTCTTAGCCAATTTTTTAACACCTACGCCTCTCGCGGCAGAAACTGACATCTTGCTACATCTACATCTGGCTCTATCGTGCCTCCAGTCCCATTTTTACACCCCCACTCCTGCCTGCTACCGCCATTGATTGGCTTTGATCAAAATGATGGGTTCAGTGCCTAGCCAACGTCCAAATCGCCCAGATTCAATAGACGAATTGGTAAAGCGGTTCCAGGAACTCTCAAGCGACCCGGACCAGGACGCCGATGAAGAGCGCAGTACTCTCGTCAATTTGGCCTCGGCTATGGCCGACGAGGTCGAGAAGCAACAAGCAACCTATCAGGGCTGGGCTACTGAGGCAGCTGCACTGGTGCCGGTTTTCGCAAACACCGCCACTCAAGAATCGAGCACGCTTCCAGCAAACTCTGCCGCCAAGGAGCTGAGAAAACTTCAAGACACAGCATATGAGACGCTGATCCGGGGCTTCGCCAATGCTCTCTGCGATCCAAAGACAATCAAACACCCGCAGATATTCGAGAGTTTCATTCGCGTTCTGCGAAGCGCGCCGCCGAACGTGGACATCAATACCATACGCATTCTCGACGGGCTGCACGCGCAGATTGATTTAGAGAACAAGTCACTGAACGCCAAGAACCATAAGCTTGTATACCAGTTGGTTTTGGTGCTGGCAAGCGTGTTGGATACAATGCTTGATTTCAAATCGCAAACAACGCCTGCTAGTCCTTCGAATCCCAAGATCGCTACGACCATCGGTGGCCTTGATCGAGAAACCCTTCACCAACCGCTCGATAAGCTGCTGCACGACCTGGTAAAAAGTTCAGAACTGCGACTCGCCCAGGCGGCGACCCGCGCGCTCATGGCACTTCGCCTTGTCGGCGACAACGAAAGTCTGCTCGACAAGTTCTGGCGCCACTCTAGCGTTACCCTTAATATCGTGACCAAGGTCGCCGGCGGTGTGGCTACCATGGACCTGGACAAGGTTTACAGCGGAGCTGAAAAGCTTGCCCAAGCAGACTGGGAGAAGCTGATCGAGGGCATAGTCGACATCGGCGAAACGGTGGTCAGCGCAGTCCAGCTTGCTATGGACGTCAAAGACAAGGCCGAACCTAGCGTGCAGTCTGCGCTCGACTGCATAGCCTACCGCAAGGAGTGGTATGGTGATCTATACCTAACCGGGATACTCATCTACAGCGGAGCACCGGGCCGCGAAAAGGGCCTAGCCAAATACTTCAATGAAGTCAGGCGTTGCCGGAAATCCATCCCGTTCTTGTGCGGGCTGTATGCGCAACTGGAACAGGCTTGGTGTGCCGCCGAGGACAGCGTTACGAGGAAAGAGATCGTTGCGTTTGTTGAAAAACATCTGGACCCAGCCGCGGCAGAGAGCCGCGACATGCACGTGATAGAGTGGATGAAGGCTGTGGCGATCACTATGGGCCGGAATCCAAAGGAGCAAACAAACGCTACCCTGGACGAGATAGACAACAGAATCACTATCGGCACACCTCAAGAAAAGAAGTCCAAATTCAGGGCAGGGCTAAAGGCATTGAAGAAAAAGTGGGATAAGCCAAAATCCCAGTCGAACGCGTCCGAATCACACGTCAAGCTTGGGTCTGAACCTCTGCCGAAGGAATCCAAGTTTACGACCAAAATCCCCTGCATACAGCCGAGGCTGTTGCAAAACAATGAACCGGTCAAGTCCCAGCTGCTCAAGGAGGCGTGGAAACACTGTACGCAAGTACAGATATTCTACGCGGACCGCACGCTTATCAACTACTATCTTCAAGCGCCCCGACTCGACATGGAACTACTGTCTGGCGAACATGTCTCAATGGACACTTGCTACATCAACTTGGGTGTTACCACTCAACCCAAGGTTGACGGCAACACCGCCACGACCCAGTTCTCATTGCTTTCACAACTCAAAGTTGATCAGGCTGGAATTTCACTTGAGCATATCTTTGACGAGCGAGAGCTGGGTCCGGAAAAAGAGCTCCGCCCGCCCGCTCGAGTGCTAATCCGTGGCATGGCCGGCATGGGCAAAACCACCTTGACAAAAAAAATGGTTCACAACTTTGTCTGCTATAGCATGTGGCGGGGGCTCTTTGACCGGGTGATTTGGATACCGCTGCGCAGACTCAAGAACGTGAGGGTCGACCTGACGTTGTATGATTGGCTGAAAGAGAACGTTTTCCTCGATCCCGAAGACGGCGAATTGCTGGCCAAAGCATTCGCCAAGGCATGCGAGAAGTCTTGTCGCACTTTGTACATTCTCGACGGCCTCGACGAGGTGGCGGACGAGTTGGATGCGAGAGAGCCACGCAGGATCCTAAGTGAGCTGCTCGAGAAACCCCGAGTCGTGATCACATCGCGACCAGGAACTAGGCTCAAAACCAGCCTCGACTCGAATGATAACATCGATCTTGAGCTCGAGACGCTTGGCTTCACTTCAGCGCAGATGGAACGGTATATCAAGGAGCGGGTAAAGCTAAAGGACCTCGACCTATCCGATGATGAGCAGCGCCGTATAGCAGCGGACATTCAGTCGTACGTTGACGAAAATACTACGATCAACAGCCTGGTGAGGATCCCGATCCAGCTGGAAGCACTCTGCTATGGCTGGGACACAAAGGCCGACCGTGGTCGCACACCGGTTACGATGACGGAGCTGTATAGCAGCATTACCGACAAGCTGTGGATGAAAGACGCTGTGCAGCTTGAGAAAAAGACCAAGCAAGGGAAAGATTTAGGGCTTACAGCTGCCCAGAAGCTAAGGCGTCATATACGGGAGAGCCTTATGAACGCCCACAGAGACATGTTGCAGTTCTGGGCCTTTGTTGGCCTACACGCTGGCATGATTGAGTTTCACAAGATGCACCAAGACCAGATTGCGGATGGCTATCATCAACGTCAAGGCGAAACGCTCCAGCACGACAACGACGATACATACCCAGAGTTAGACATGATAGCCTTGTCTTTTCTCCGCAGTTCAGATGGCAACCAACCGGCGTACAACTTCATTCACCTGACGTTCCAGGAGTTTTTTGCTGCGCAGTACTTTGTTAAGCACTGGGTGGGCCAGACACCATTGCTGTGTCTTGAGTTCAGAGACAGGAAACACTCCGCAGCGGCTAGCTTCATTAAGACAGAAGATTTCCTCCGCCAGAAGAAATACCACGCGAGCTATAACATTTTTTGGCGGTTTGTCGCTGGCTTGCTTCGTGCCCAAAGCGACTACGACGACTCCGACGAGAAGCGACTCTGTGACTTCTTCTGCACGATCGAAGACAAGCCGCACGACCTCTTAGGTCCAGTGCATCAACGGCTAGTCATGCACTGCCTAAGCGAAGTACCCGAGTCGCAGGACAGGGCAGAACTCATCCAGCTTCGAAAAAAATGGCAAAATGAACTACTGCAGTGGCTGTTGTTCGAATGCCAGCACCAAGAAGAATCGCAGTTAGCAAGAGAAATGGAATTTCCAGAGGAGCTTTTACATAAAGCCTTGCAAACCACTTCCGGCTCTCAATATACATGTCTTCCTATTCTTAACGCACTACAAAACCGACGAGGAGCCTTTTCCGAAACGCTGCTGATGAAGATCGCGGCGTACCTCGAAGATCAGGATGAGGGAGTGAGGAGGATGGCGATCCGGGCGCTTGGAAACCAGTCGACATTATCTCTACAGCTGTTGATGAAAATCGCGGCAGGCCTCGAAGATCAGAATTGGGACATCAGAAAGGCGGCGATCGAGGTGCTTGGAAAACAGCCGACATTATCTCCACAGTTGCTGATGAAAATCACGGCGGCCCTCGAAGATCAGGATAGGGGAGTGACGAGCGCGGCGATCGAGATGCTTCGAAACCAGTCGACATTATCTCAAGAGCTGCTAATGAAGATCGCGGCAGGCCTCAAAGATCAGAATTGGGAAGTGAAGAGGGCGGTGATCGAGGTGCTTGGAAACCAGCCGACATTGTTTCCACAGCTGCTGATGAAGATTATGGCATACCTCGAAGATCAGGATGGGGAAATGAGGAGGACGGCGATCGAGGTGCTTGGAAACCAGCCGACATTGTTTCCAGAGCTGCTAATGAAGATCGCGGCCCGCCTCGAAGATCAGAATTGGAGAGTGAGGAGCACGGCGATCCGCGTGCTTGGAAAACAGCCGACATTATCTCCACAGCTGCTAATGAAGATCGCGGCGGGCCTGGAAGATCAGAATGGGTACGTCAGGAAGGCGGCGATCGAGGTGCTTGGAAAACAGTTGACATTGTCTCAAGAGCTGCTGATGAAGATCGCGGCGGGCCTTGAAAATAAGGATGGGGAAGTGAGGAGGGCGGCGATCGAGGTGCTTGGAAAACAGCCAACATTGTCTCAAGAGCTGCTGATGAAAATCACGGCAGGCCTCGAAGATCATAATGGGTACGTTAGGAGGGCGGCGATCGAGGTGCTTGGAAAACAGCCGACATTGTCTCAAGAGCTACTGATGAAAATCACGGCGGGTCTCGAAAATCAAGATGAGGACATGAGGAGGGCGGCGATCGAGGTGCTTGAAAACAAGCCGACATTATCTCCACAGCTGCTGATGAAAATCGCGGCCCGCCTCGAAGATCAGAATTGGGGAGTGAGGAGCGCAGCGATCAGCGTACTTGGAAAACAGCCGACATTATCTCCACAGCTGCTAATGAAGATCGCGGCGGGCCTCGAAGATCAGGATGGGTACTTCAGGAAGGCGGCGATCGAGGTGCTTGAAAAACAGCCAACATTGTCTCAAGAGCTGCTGATGAAGATTACGGCATACCTCGAAGATCAGGATGGGAACATTAGGAGCGCGGCGATCGAGGTACTTGGAAACCAGCCGACATTATCTCTACAGCTGCTAATGAAGATCGCGGCGGGCCTCGAAGATCAGGATGGTTACGTCAGGAGGGCGGCGATCAAGGTGCTTGGAAAACAGTTGACATTGTCTCAAGAGCTGCTGATGAAGATCGCGGCGGGCCTTGAAAATCAGGATGGGGACATGAGGAGCGCGGCGATCAACGTGCTTGGAAACCAGCTGACATTGTTTCCAAAGCTGCTGATGAAGATTACGGCGGGCTTCGAAGATCAGGATGGGTATGTTAGGAGGGCGGCGATCGAGGTACTTGGAAAACAGCCGACATTGTCTCAAGAGCTGCTGATGAAAATCGTGACGGGCCTCGAAAATCAGGATGAGGACATGAGGAGCGCGGCGATCGAGGTGCTTGAAAACAAGCCGACATTATCTCCACAGCTGCTGATGAAAATCGCGGCCCGCCTCGAAGATCAGAATTGGGACGTTAGGAAGGCGGCAATCAACGTGCTTGGAAACCAGCCGACATTGTCTCAAGAGTTATTGATGAAGATCGCGGTGGGCCTCGAAGATCAGGATGGGGAAGTGAGGAGGGCAGCGATCGAGGTGCTTGGAGAACAGCCAACATTGTCTCAAGAGCTGCTGATGAAGATTACGGCATACCTCGAAGATCAGGATGAGGACATTAGGAGCGCGGCGATCGAGGTGCTTGGAAAACAGCCGACATTATCTCTACAACTGATAATGAAGATCGCGGCGGGCCTCGAAGATCAGGATTGGTACGTCAGGAAGGCGGCGATCAAGGTGCTTGGAAAACAGTTGACATTGTCTCAAGAGCTGCTGATGAAGATTACAGCGGGCTTCGAAAATCAGGATGGGGACATGAGGAGGGCGGCGATCGAGGTGCTTGGAAACCAGCCGACATTGTTTCAAGAACTGCTGATGAAGATCGCGGCGGGCCTCGAAGATCATGGGGAAGTGAGGAGGGTGGCCATCGAAATGCTTGGAAAACAGTTGACATTGTTTCAAGAGCTGTTGATGAAGATTACGGTATACCTCGAAGATCAGGATGGGTACGTTAGGAGGGCGGCGATCGAGGTGCTTGGAAAACAGCCGACATTATCTCAAAAACTGCTGATGAAAATCGCAGCGGGCCTCGAAGATCAGGATGGAGACGTTAGGAAGGTGGCGATTAACGTGCTTTTACAGCAACAAGTTTTGCCTTTTAAGGTCGTTGAACCTCATTTTAAGGTTTTTTATGAAACCGTACTAATAAGAAGCTTTAGGGAACATTTGTATTGGTATATTACAGACGACAACTGCTGTATAGTAGTAGGGTCTCGAGAGGTTCGTTTGGAAAGCCAAGGCAGTGGGTTTGCAAACTTGGTTTCGGATGCAGTTCGGAAGAGGCAGGAACATTTGGGACTTCCATAGGAAGCGAGCGTATTTCTTTCATTCTAGGAAAATGTTGCGAACTCGGTACTTTTCTCATAGTCGGCCACTAACCTCAGCTAGAATCTTTATGTTTTGTTTTCTTTGCCTATACAAGGTCGTAGGGGCCGCTATCAATATATGTTGTTGAATTATGTCCCATTTGTAATCAATCCGCTAGTTGTAGAAGCTTCGCGATCCTATATAAAAAGGACTTGCTGAATATGGATGTAAACGGGTAACGGCCTCTGCGGCCAGCGACGAGCCCTCGTCACCCGCTGCCCAGGTGCCGGGTGCGGAGATGGGGCATCGTCCACCAGGTCTAGCGGCTAAGGACCCATAATAGCACCCGTCAATTTTCATTTTGATAATACGTCCCTACGACGACGCGGCGGCGATAGGTGCGGGAACTCGTGGCATAGCGAGATAAGGTGTATAATGCCAGACTGAAGTAGAGAAGAACCATGCTAAGAATCGGACCACTTTGGCCAGTTAACCGCAACCGATGGTAGCTGCAAAATCGGGCCGCCGTATGAGCTGGATCGCTTTGACCGGGAAAGGAGGATTCGGACCAGGTGCTCGAGATCCTCCACCTGACCAGCTACCGCCTGGCCGACCAGAGCGTTGGGTTCTTACCGTGGTCGCTTGTCTAGAAGGAGAGGTTGAAGGAGACCGGGAAAGGAGGTGTAAGAGAACGATAAGAGGTTGGAGAAGACCAGTGATGATGATGATAATGATGATGATGATGATGTATTTAACGTCTGAAGTCGGAATCTGCCTGAGATCCCTGCCTCCCGAAGAGCATAAGACGTGCTAGCGACTACCGAGCGACTATGTACAAGGAACTAGCGCTTGGATGTGAGGTTAAAGAGAGGTAATACAAACACAGAACGAGGAATAGCTAGCATATCGTGCTCTGGGGCGTGGCGCCCCATTGCGTACGTGTTCTTCAAGTCGCATTCCCGCCCCTCTATTAGCTCGGGGCTAGCGCTCGGCGTTTCGTTGCTTCCGTTTGTGGCAGCTGCTGTGGGCGTTTTAATGCTATATCTGTCTTTGAAGGGGGAGAGGATTGGTTGTCATAGGTGCGAGCAGTACTGGTGTGCCGCGTCCGGAAGGTCGGCCGCTTAGAAGTCCTTGAGCCTTTTGCGGGTGGTAGATGGTTATTATTTGGTTTATACTCTTATTGACGCCTTCTTCCAGGAACATATCTCTGTGAAGAATTTAGTCATTTTAGTGAAGCGCTCGAACAGCTCCGGTTTCTGGATTAGACGTTTCCAGTATTCGTATCGGTTGCTCTCAGGAGCTGGGTCGGCCTTAGGCCAGGACGTGCGGAGCTGGCGCGCCTTTCGGCAATATACCATGTGCACTAGGGTTCGGTCTTCTCCGCAGGAGCAGGGGGGGTTTTCGGCGTGGTTGAACTTCTCGTAATACCACTGAAAGTCTCCGTGGCCGGTCCGGGCAGCGATAAGCTGGTGGAGGGTGCGGCGTGGGAGGGATAGCGCTGGGAGGCAGGAGGTGTGCATCTCAGTAAGCCCTAGTTCCTTATACCGGTTGGTGATCCCTTCCTCTCACCAGTCATTCCAGGCGTTTCTCTCGAGCTTTCTGGCCATTCATTTAACCCTTGCGACCGTTGGGGCCTTTTTTGGGGGGCCGGATAGCTCGGTCCCTTCCTTGGCCAGTTGGTCGGCCGCCTCGTTTCCTGTAACCCCCTCGTGGCCGGGTACCCACTTTACCCGGATCTCGCGGCTTTCTTCAGAAGCCTGGAAGAGTCGGAAAGCCTCTTGTAAGCTATCTGCTGGGTGTCCTTTTAAGGCTGCGCCGACGGAGCTGTTGTCCAGGCAAACGTGGACTATAGGGGCTGTAGTGAGCCGGAGCGCGTGCCTTAGGCCCTGCCATGCCCCGACTGCCTCTCCGTCGAACACCTCAGCTGGTTCTGGGAGTCTCCCTCGGCCTTGGCCGATGTTAGTTTTGTCCCTGACGATGATGTATCCGTACCCAACTGCTTTCCCGTTCTTAGACCCGTCAGAGTACACGATGGCCTCGTTTGGGGGCAGCGCCTCGGCCCATTTCGTAAAGGCCTTTGCTGCTTCCTTCTTTCGATTTGTGGCGAACGGTTTGGGTTCGGCCGGGTATCGTTTCTGGAGTAGGAGCAGGGGCCGTTGGGCTTCCGGGAGGAGCCTGGCGGCGCGTTGCAGGTTCGTTTGGAGGCGGTCTGGGCGGTCCGCATCTCCGATGCTATGGTTGGTATTCCGTCTCGCCGGGGTGCGGCGTGCGCAGTGGACTAGGGGGTGACCTGGGTCTACCGTTTGGATTCGGGCTGCGAAGCGGGCTCTGATTCCCCCTAAGAGGACTCCTGCCGGAGGGATGGCTGCTTCTCGATGAAGTGCGGCGGTTGGAGTCGTTTTCCAAACAGGGAGGACCGCTCTTAGGGAGCTTTGATCACCCTGTCGGTTATGTCGAGGAGGTGCCCCTGGCGGGTGCCTATTGGTCGCCGAGTCCTGCTGCGGTCCGGTTTGGTACGGCCCGCGTACCAGACTTCTGCTCCGTAGAATAGAATTGGGAATATAACAGTGATTACTACTTGTCGTAGGGCGGCTGCCGGAGGGTTGTGGCAGGTGTTAGAGAAACTCCGGAGGTGTCTGACTACTTTCTCAGCCTGCGTTGCCCGGTATTTCACATGTGGGCCAAAACGGAGCTTTTTGTCGAACCAGACTCCAAGCCATCGGAGTGCCGGGTCTGGTGTTTGGGCGATTGCGAGCCTCCCCGTAGTGATGGGCGGGGTCGAGGAATTCTTCCTGTGGGAGAAGTGTATTAACTCGCTCTTCTCTGGGTCAAATGTGACGCTGTTTTACTCGCCTTAGTGGAGGATCGCTTCGATCTCCTCGGCCGCCTTCTTAGCGCATGCTTCGGGGGAAGACCCAGTGGTGCAAATCCCGATGTCGTCTGCGTAGCAGAAGCGGGTAGAGGGGCCTAGTGCCGACGCTATAAATAGCATGAAGAGGATTGGGGAGGCAGGTGAGCCTTGCGGGAGTTCGCATTTCGGTTGGAAGGGCCCTGTTGTAGCATCTTCCAGGCGGACCGTGATCTTCCTGTCAGACGTGAAGGACCCGACCCATTTGACGAGGTTTAATGGCCAGCCTTGTTGGAGGAGGTGTTGGAGGAGGCGCCGTCGGAGTACCGCGTCAAACGCCCCTTTGACGTCCATGGTTGCTAGTAGAGCGTACTGGTAGTTCTCCAGGGCCCCTTCGATATCGTGTGTGATGCATGCTGTTAGATCGATTGCCGATCTCTTTGGGGCCGCCCCGAAATGTTGAGGGGTGATTACTCCTTGGGAGCTGGCAGCCCAGGTGAGTCTTTTGGCTATCAGCCGCTCGAGGCCCTTGCCGAGGCAAGGTAAGAGGGCGATCGGTCTGAACGACTTGGCTTGAGTGTAGTCTGTTTTGTTCGGCTTTCGCAGCATGACCACCTCTGCTTCGCGGAAGGCCTGAGGGTGGTGGCCGGCTCGGATGCAGGCTTGAAAGAGTGCGTAGGTGTATTGCCCGATCTCAGGCCAGGCTGCGTTGAGTAGCCGGACGGAGAGGGAGTCTAGGCCCGGAGCGGTGTTGCCAGCGTCGACCGTGCAGGTTTTACACTCCTGGAGAGAGGTTTGATTGTCCTACAACAGAGGAGGGCCCTGGTACTCTTCCAGGTGTGAGAGAGGGTCGTAAGGAAGGTCGTGGGCCGCTGAAAAGCGCTTGAGTAAGCTGTCTCTTAGGAGTTCAGCTTTCTCCTTTGGATCCGTTACTGCCTTGTCCCCGTGGGTGAGGGGTGGTAGTCGGACCGAAGAATGATTCGATGAGAGCCTTAGTAGTAGTAGTAGTAGTAGTAGTAGTAGTAGTAGTAGTAGTAGTAGTAGTAGTAGTAGTAGTAGTAGTAGTAGTAGTAGTAGTAGTAGTAGTAGTAGTAGTAGTAGTAGTAGTAGTAGTAGTAGTAGTAGTAGTAGTAGTAGTAGTAGTAGTAGTAGTAGTAGTAGTAGTAGTAGTAGTAGTAGTAGTAGTAGTAGTAGTAGTAGTAGTAGTAGTAGTAGTAGTAGTAGTAGTAGTAGTAGTAGTAGTAGTAGTAGTAGTAGTAGTAGTAGTAGTAGTAGTAGTAGTAGTAGTAGTAGTAGTAGTAGTAGTAGTAGTAGTAGTAGTAGTAGTAGTAGTAGTAGTAGTAGTAGTAGTAGTAGTAGTAGTAGTAGTAGTAGTAGTAGTAGTAGTAGTAGTAGTAGTAGTAGTAGTAGTAGTAGTAGTAGTAGTAGTAGTAGTAGTAGTAGTAGTAGTAGTAGTAGTAGTAGTAGTAGTAGTAGTAGTAGTAGTAGTAGTAGTAGTAGTAGTAGTAGTAGTAGTAGTAGTAGTAGTAGTAGTAGTAGTAGTAGTAGTAGTAGTAGTAGTAGTAGTAGTAGTAGTAGTAGTAGTAGTAGTAGTAGTAGTAGTAGTAGTAGTAGTAGTAGTAGTAGTAGTAGTAGTAGTAGTAGTAGTAGTAGTAGTAGTAGTATTATTTAACGTCAGTGGGCCACGTGGCTAGTGAGCCAGGCCACGTGAATACCCGAAGCCTCCCTTGGGGCATATGACGCGCCTGAGCTACGGAAAGAAAAGTAAAGTACATGTTTCCGTCCGCTTAAGCGTTGCGAGGGCCCTTAGGCCTTAGTTTCTATGGCAGGCCGCTCCTTGGTCCTGAGCCGAGGGGTGGGGCTACAGGTGGGTGTTCAGGTCTGGGGTCTCAGGCCGCCGCCGCCGGTCCTCCCCGGCGGTCTCGGGCCCGTTGGCAGCGGACAGATGTCCGTGAAGAATCGGGTGGTCTCGCACCACTTGCGGAAGCGCTCGGCGCCGGCCGTGGTCCCGAGGATCCAGCGGGGGGAGCCGCGTAGCCGGGCCCGGGCCTGGCCCTGGGGGCAGTGAAAGATATGGTCCGGGGCCTTGGCGGCGCCGCAGGAGCATACGAGGACGGCATCCTCGTGTTCGAATCGGACGTGGTAGTCGTGGAAGTCGCCTGGCCCGAACGGGCGGCCCGGGTGCGTACGGGGGACCGGGTGTCAACCGTGATGGTGGTAGGAGTCACGTGACCGTTCACATGACTCCAAGTACCATGACAGGAATCACGTGCGTAAGCACGTGACTCCTACTGACAGACTGGAAGCCGAATTCCAGCAACATGTACAGCTCGCAGCAGCCTGCATGAAGAGATTGCGAGGAGCCTGTGGCGTATCGTAGGTTGTAGACATCATCACGGAGGCCGGGCGAACATGGATTCGACTAGGACTGCCTCGTCTCGCACTATCGAAGTCCTGCAAATTGGTCACTTTCAGCTCCGACGACGAGGATGCCAGGTGAATCACCCATGTCCCGTCCGAATATTGGGTTGGAGCCGTGCATCTGTTCTTGCAGGGAATGCAGATCCCCTCCCTTGCTCACAGCGTGGAAGACTCTATCCCACACCACCACCTATCCGTGGTATCCTAGGCGTGGCCGCTGCTCGGGCCCTCCGCCTGAAAGGCAGAGTGTGATGGGGAGCGAAACAAAAGCGCAGCAGGACCTTCGGATTGGACCAACTAGCATGGGTGTTGTTTTAGTGATTTAGGCGCCCGGTGATGAGCCTAGACACCAAAAAAGCAAAGCACGAGAAGCAAGCCTCTGGCCCCTCCCCATGTTCACCACCTCGATATCGAGTTTCGAAGGTGCAGAGGTCGCCCACTAGCGTGGCCTGGAGATCAATCGAAGAATAGGAGACCATCGACGGGAGGAGGGAGAGAACAGGACGGAAAAGAATACTCGAAGGCCGCCGGACGACTTGGGCCGCGGGGAGGAGAAAGGAAGTGACGGAGGGTGAGTGGATCGACTGTGCGCTAGTGCTTACTGGCAGGGTTTCTTCTTTTCCATCACATCGCGTGGGATGATAAGGAAAAAGAGTATGGAATCTTGGGAAGGCTCTGGACGGGGCCCCTCCCATGGAGCAAGCGGACCTCCGGCGCAGCGGCCGAGCTGGAAGCATCCATCTCGTATGGATTCTCTCGACAGTGTCCTCGATGCCTCAGCGCAACGAATTAGGCAAACAAAGTATGCAAATTGGACACGGTCGAGACGCATCGCTTGACCAAGTCCGAAGAGAGAGAGAGAGAGGCCTGACTCGAGCCTGGTAGCTAGTGAGTGGCCCTCCTGCCCCTTCGCTTGAAGATTGCGCTGATGATGACAAGGAAATCGTTGCAGAGACAGCCTTCGCTTTGCGAGCGATCGAACCATTCTCATAACATGAGCGAGATATGAACATACTGCAAGCGATGAGGAACCGGCTCTTTATCCGAGGTGCTAAGACGTCCTTGACGAGTTGGACCCGTTTTCGTTGGGCGCGCTGAAGCTCTGATGATCACGGTCGCCGGCGACGACATGCGCGAATCGAGTCCAGGCTTGAGCGTTCCCGTGTGCACGTGAATGGCGTTTTTTGTGTCACCTGACAAAGCACGGGAGTCTGGAAACTTCTGTCTGACGGCCCTGACAGCTCTCGCGCACAAAAGGGCGCCGAAAACGGGAATCGGTGAGGGGCGGGCGATCGGTGGGGGTCAGAGTTACAGTTACACAAGATGATCGTCCCGAGACAGCTGATATAAGACTGGAAAGATGCTGTCAGCTTCGGAAGCTTGGCAGAATGAGGATGAGAAGCCGCAACAACAGAGCCTCTGACCAAACCAGCAACGGCGCATCCTCCGCGATGAATATGTCGCCCACGACGACTTTCTGGGAGGTCGAGCAGACGTTCAAGAGGCTGAAGAGCGACGAAGTCTGGTTAAAGTTGGTGGAGAATGGGCGCACAGACGGCGGCGAGTGTTCCTTTAGTTTCCCCCACTTGGTTCGCTTTTTGCCACTTTGGCAGTTTGGCTAACGCGCTCCACTGCGGAGAAAATGGAGGAGTGTTAGTGTCATCCTGCTGGTTCATCGCATGGGGCGACGTGGCATGATGCCTTGCGGGAATAATTACCTGACGGCCCCCCTTTCCGAATGTTGGGGCCTGGGCATCTCGAGGCTCCGGTTACCCGGCTGGGCGGCCACATAGGTCTGAGTTGAGGGGAGACCTCGATCGGGTGGGACAGAGACACGGACGGAGGGGGAGAGGGGGAGAGATTGTGCTCTTGTGGGGTTGGCTTCGATAATGGTTAGCCTGGTGCTTCGCGAGGGATTTCTGGTCGTGAACGAATGGAGAGGACATAAGCTTATCAGGCTCGGTACCGGAAACGTGTCATCTTGGTTGATCATGAGGTTGCGCCGCTGACCGATTCTGAACACCTGCATTACTGCTTGTCCACGTGATGTTTAAAGTTGTTTGTGTCTCCGCCGCGTGAGTGCAGTTCTGGTACCGGGAGGCACAGCGGAGGATTCGCCGCAGGCTCGAGGCTAACGAGTCAGGGTATGACACTGGCACGGGCCCTACCAGCACGGAAGAAAAGCCGCCGAGATTCTCGTGATAGGCGTCCCCGGGATGTTTCATGCCTTCGACTAGCTGTGCTACACTTGTGTAGCGCGATATTGCGGGAGAGTCTCCGGCTTTCTCGATGATCTCCACGAGACTTCCGTCTAGATGAAATCGCAGAGACACAGCCTGCGAGAGCCAATCATACCTAGAGCGCTGTCCTGTCAGGGGCTCTCTACATGCTGTACGTGCTCTGGAGTGGCTAAAGGCGTATGAGCTGCTGAACTCATCCCGGCCATGACATCTGCGGAAAATCGGATGGAGCTCGTCACCTTCAAAGACATCAATTTTGATAGGGACATGATACATACAGACCAACCACTAGCGGTCTACCTGTATAGCTGAGATTGATGATTAATTGTGATACGGCTACAATCCCATTAAAAGGGAGCGAGGCGGCAACGCAATTTTTAACGGCTACCGTATTTATCTGTGGGCAGTCTGTGATACTTCAAGATACAGAAGACGAAGTTATCCGACTCCGCCATCTCCGGCATGCCGATGAGAATCATCAATCCTCTTCGGGTCGATAACCAGCCGGTCGCAAGGGACCATGTAGGTACATCTAGGTAGACAACTCAGGAACCTCTTTTCATCTCACAGATCGGTCACACCAAAGGTGTAACCCAGCACGAAAACAAAATTTCCTGCCATGTCTCTCCAAACAGACATGAGCAACATGCGACGACATGTCGTTCCCTTCGGCGACCTCCGACAGCCTCACCGTCCCCCGCAAATGCGTTCAGTGGCGTCGATGGCTTGGTGGCAACCTGAGCGAGAGGGCCAATCGTTCCAATCAGCGTCCCAGAAGCGCTCCAGATGTTGTCATAGTTGTACAAATCCAGCTCACCGAAAGGCTTGGAGGAGTCTAGACCGGCACTTGTGCATTCTCGGACAGGGGTTGCGGGAAAATCTGCAAGGTTTTCCAACGATTTCCGGGCGAGATTACATAACATTGCAAGATGGATTCGAGAGATATTGAAATGTCCAAAGTTCAATTGGAAGCTAACTAATACTCTCGAGTTCGTTGCACGAATTTTAGAGAAGAATTCGTCGAGATGGTGGATGGGGACTGAAGGGGTTCGGAAACGGGTTGAGTGGGTTCTGCGGCACGTGGGGTTGATCATCACTGATCATCAGTCGTCATCAGATATCAATTCCACGGTCGCGCGGCCGCGGCCCGATGCACCAGGCGGGGTCGGCTCTCCTGATCATTGCGAGGCTTAGCCTACCTCTCATCCAAATAACCGATTCGTTCTGTTATTTGTCTATCTCGCTATGTTCTCCCTCCTCGTACCGTGAGAGAGAGAGGCCTCGGGCGCATTACATCATCCCTTTGCGATCGCCGCGTTAACAGCAACCTCGTCGAAGCCAGGCACCGAGAGCAGCGACGGCGACACGCGGATGGAGTCGCGTCGGTGATCGCAGGTGACAAACCGGGGGCGACACGGAGAAGAGCAGCTCGGCGCCCGCCGCCGCCCTCACCGCCCTCCGACCCCCTCCCGACTTGTCAGTCAAGCTTGAAGAAGTCATTCCACCATGCGGAGGAATTTGAGGCTACCTAGGTAGGTAGATATGTAATGGCCAACATTACAAAATCTATTGTATTTTCCGACGCTGTGAAACTGGTAGCTGCTGTATTGCAGCAGGTATATGTATGGCATGTAAATACCTCAGCACCGTCTTCCAAACCCTTGGAACTAGCCTAACCAAAGCTATGCACGTTATACCAAAATAATTACTTCAAAAAAGAAACCGAAAGCGTCATTATCCAAGAAAAAAAAGAAGAGAACCCCTTCATCTGTCCAGGTCTACCTCGGTGGCAAGGTGGGGCATCTACATGGCGAAAAACGCGCCGCCGAAGACAGCGAACAGTCCCGAAACGGCCGCGACGGCCAACAACTCCCTCCCGCCGCTCCCCGCGATCAGCCTCGGCGCCGCGGCGCTGCCGCTCCCCGAGCCGCCCCCCAGGCCCGTGCCCTGCGGGTTCGACACCTGGGTCGCGACGCCCGTCAGGGCCGGCAGCGCCGTGTCGGCGGCGCTCAGCTCGACGACGGTGGTGGCCGTGGCGTTGAGGTTCGCCTGCGCGAGGCCGACCTGGTTGTGGGCCAGGTCGTACACGACGTAGGCGCTGCGCAGGAAGGTGTCGCCCAGCAGGGCGAAGTTGGTGGTCACCAGGTCGGAGTCGACGCTGCCGAACTCGGAGGTCGACTGGATGCCGAAGAGGCACACGTCGTCGCGGGGGATGCCCCGGATGGTGGGCAGGATCGCCTGGAGCTCGGCGCCCAGGACGTCGAGGACCATCTCGTGGACAGGCACGGAGATGGAGGAGCCCGCCGCGGTGCCGAAGCCGAAGGTCATGGTGAAGGCCGGGCCGGTCTCCAGCGTCGAGCAGGCGATGAAGGTGAGGCCCGTCTCGCGCGACTCGGTCACGGCGCCGACGGCGGAGAAGATCTTGGAGGCCATCTTGTCGGGGAGGTAGGTGAGGGTGGTGCCCGAGTCGAGCAGGGCCGGGGAGCCGTGGATGGTGGTGCGGGTGTTGTTCTTGGAGCGGGTGGTCGAGGTCCCCACGTCGACGTCCAGGACGGTCGAGTTGGAGAAGGCGAGCGTGAGGTTGGTCATCACGACGGTGAAGCTGCTGATTTCGCGGCTGGACACATCCGGGACCAGCGGCATGACGGCCAAGGGTCCTATGAACTTGGACGTGTCGATGCCGCCGAACAGGATGTTGCCGGTCGGGGCGCGCCGGTCGTTGAGCCACAGGCTGTAGGCCTTGACGGGGATCAGCGACTGGGAGACCAGCTGGTCGATGATGTTGGGGTACACGTTGTCTGCGGCCACGTGCGTGCTGTAGCCCACGCCAAGGATGCCCGTGCCGCGCACAGTCTGGCTCGCCACGCCGATCTGCAGCGACTTGATCGTCGTGCCGCCGATCGAGAAGTCGTCCGTCACGTAGTCGCCTCGCGCCGTCGAGCCATCGAGGTATGTTATTTCGAAGCCGCCGCGGTCCTTCATGGCGAAGGTCGTACTCTTGGACGAGTCATCTGGTCAACAGGGGGGTTGAAGCGAAAGTGAATGTCAGTCTCTCATGTCGGATTCCGGATCTTCGGATGATGCATGGGGCGAGAGATACGGGAAACGTACATGGGCTGCTGCAGGTGTCGAAGTAATAAGCCTGTAGCCTTGAGCTTGTGCACAGGTCCGCATTCACGGCCACGACCCAAGCGTCGCTGCTCCCCGTGTCCAGCACCATACGCTGCGGCTGCGGCGGCGTGCCCACGGTCACATCTATGTAGTATCCCCCGCCCGTGATGTTGTTGGCTATTGACTCGACGAAAGTCGCCCGCTTTCCCAGCAGTGGTGACAGCCGCCTGGAGAGCGGCGCCGACATGTGGCTCGCGGGCGAGGCCCGGTTAAGGTCGAACGAGATAACATTCCCCGCCGCTAGCGGTGGCGCTACCGCGAGGAGCGCGGCTGCGAGCGCCACCCGTCCCGAATCGACGAGCCTCATTGGAATGTGCTCGGGTGCCCCGGCAACTGGTGGCTCTGGAATTCGTTTGGTCGAGGAGGAATTCGAGGAGGAAGTCGAGGACAAGTCGCGACGAGTCGGGGACCGTGGAAAGTGGACGACGTGGACCGACGGGCGCTGTGTCACTCGATCGGGGCTTTTCGTTACCAGCCGTGCGGTGGCGTCCGGGGAAGATGAGGGCGCGTGGATGTTTGCAAAACCGATGGCAGGGGTGGGTACGATTTTTTGGGACGGAATTGGGACGAACTGCGCTCTTTTAAGAACAGGAGGCTCTTCCAAGAAAAATGAGGGAAAAGAGACCGACCTTGCCGACGAGATCCTCAGGAATGGATTCAATTGCCCCAGCCTAGCCCTCTCCGTCTTGAAAAATATAACGAGGCCCTACCAAGTCTCCTTTGACTGCCTACCCAAGAAGCGAAGGAAGCGGAATCGTCAACACACAAGCATAAAAGACAGCAGCCATCGTGGAGCCGAGAAAAAGCCTCCCTTTTCACCCTCGAACTGGTGGCCTTGTCGCACGCTAGCTCCGAGGGGCTCAGAATAGCAGGCGTGGCAGGTGAGCGGAGGCTCGTCCAGTGGGAAGGCAGGACGAGGGGGGAAAGCCCGCTTGGCAATTGCTGGGCAAAAGGGCGGAGCAGGTGCGGAATGGGACTCGGAGTGGCTAAGATGGGTACGGCAGCCTGGGCGTCGAGTTCTCCGGGCCGTGACAGATCGAATTTGTCATCGACGGGACCACCAGCTGGCAAACTGGCCTCATTTCGGCGTCCGTCCTCCAAAGGCTGGAGTGCAAGAAAAGGAGGCCGAACTCAATACTGCTGTGAAGAAAAAAGGCGCAGGAAAAAAAAAAGTATGTGGCGTCAGAACCCACGATGGCCCCAATTGCGACGACGCACTTAGGTGCGTGCGTCCACTGCGCTGTCTGTCTCGCTGGGCGCAGTTTCCCAGTGCAGATCCAGCCTCGGGAGCGGCTGGCTAGCTGCAGTGCGGGTGCTGCTGCTGGCGGTGGCTGGCGGCCGGCCACTGGAGAAGCGAGGGCCACAGCACCTTGGGGATTCCCTCCAGGCGCTCTTCGCCCACTTTCCGAGGCACCAGACGTAATCCGATATTAAAATTGAGCCGCGTCGCATCAGGCGACAGGCCACACTGAGGCCAGCCCGCGGAGGCTGGGGGACCAAGCACCCAGTTTCTTGGGGCTTCTTGGCGTCTCAGTGCCAATCCCACGCCGATCACCAAAAATTGTCGTCTGCGATCCTGTCCTTCTGAGCGACAGGACGGGACCGACAGGCTTGATGAAATCAAATCCTCTTGCCTTTATTTCCATCTCGTCAGCGTACTATACTGTAGAAAGAGTCCGAGAAGAAAGTCCGCATGTATCAATGGTTTCCATAGGATGAATGGATATCGAGGTTTTTTTTTTTTTTGGTGCGACGAGCTGCCACGGGTCCCCGTGCCGAGTCTCTGGGCACTAGGTCGCGAGAGATCGTCACGTGTAGAACCGTTCTACACCGCAGAACGGTCTGCAACTTGCTGGAAGCAAAGTGTGAAGATCGATGAATTGACTTTGTGCTGGTGTCGCCGTTGACGTTTTTTTCATCAATGGTGACACGGTACATGTGACACGAGCAGTTATGCGCTACCTACCATCCTCAGCGGCGCAGAGATAGCGGTCCTCTCCTCGCCTCAGCCCGCTCGACACTTGCCTGATTGCGGAGATGTGAAAGGGAATCTATCAATCGAGTACTTCTTTCGATGAGTGAGAAGTATAATGATAAGCGGACCGCAAGGATCAGAATAGGTTTGTAGAAAAGGACCGAAGGTGGTCCAAAGCGCTTAGGTTTCTGGCATTGACGGGAAAATATCAGATGACATGAGATGACGGGGCGCAAACACGAGATGACAGCTGTGTGCAAAGTTCCTCCATTCGGACGCAGTTGAAGCACCCAAAGTGACGCTTCACGAACGTGAGCACCGCATTTTCTCGAAATCCATCCAAATCCCATATGCTGAATCTTCAAACCCTAAGCTGAGCAACAGCCAGTAAAGCTCGGTTGTTATCGGCCATCAGCCGGATATCTGGCAGGCATTAACTAACCCAACCGCTCAAACCGCTCCCTTGCGTTGTCCTTCGTCCGCTTCACGAAATCCTCATAGTGCCCCACCGTCCTCCTCGACGCCTCCTCCGCCGCGTCCCCCACCTTCCCGCCCTCGGCCCCGAGCCCCACGCCGGGGACGTACAGCTCCGTCCTGAGAGCCTCCGCAGGGCCGGCGCCGTCCGCCCCGAGGCCCTGGCCGGCCGTCCATCCCATCTTGCTCAGCAGCGCCGCGCCCTTGGATGGCAACGGCAGTGCTGATGCAGACGCAGATGCCGATGCTGATGATGATGATGGTGGTGATGGCAGCGCTTGTTGCTGGTGCTGCTGGTGCTGCAGTGGCTTCTTAGCCCACCCTCCCTTCCCCGTCGCCGTCCCCGACCCCTTGGCAGGCATCCGCATACTAAACGTCGTACGCCGCTCCTTCGCACGGTCGCGGTATTGTTGTTGTTGTTGTTGCTGCTGCTGCTGCTGCTGCTGCTGCTGATGTTCTGCCTGGTCCTCAGCGGCGGTAGCGACAGCGCCAAGCTTGGGCGCCGGTGCCGCGGGCCGGAGTCTAGCAGGGGTCTTGCCCATCGTCTTCAACCTCGCGACGGCGCGCTGCACCACCTCCTTGTCCTTCCGGTTCGCGCGGTGGAGCTTACTCTCGCGCTCATGGAGACGCAGGGCCTCGGCGCGTCCAAAGCGGCGCTCGCACAGCATGCAACGAAGAGAGTCGACATCTGCGAATGAGACGTAAACCGGCGCCTTCGCCAACCGCCTCACCTTCCGGCGCCGAACGAGCGTCTCGGGTTTGTGCTTTCTCTTGTTGTTGTTGTCATTCCTGTCGCCGTTCGCCCCCTCCCCTTCCCTCTCCTTCCCCTTCGCCTCTGCATTTCCATTCCCTTCGCTCGCGAGCCGCTTGATGGCGAGCTTCTGGAGCCGCTTGGCCAGCAGGTTCGCCTTGTGCGTCGGGGCGAGGACCTCGTGGTCGCGTAGAGTCTGAGAGGTCTCGAACCTCTCCAGGCATAGGAGACACGTCCTACCGTCGACCGAGGCGTATGACGTGAGCGTGTCCCGAAGGTGCGTGGCGCGGGGACCGGAGGCACTCCGTAGAAGCTTACGCTTGGAGGAGTCGCTAGCAGCAGTGCTCTTGGCGATTTTGCTGCTGGCTTCTTCGTCAAAGGCTGTTGTACTAGGCTTGGACTGGGGCTCACCGACGACCGGGCGCAACTCTCTTCTTTTCTCAGCCCAAGCCTGCATTCGCGATCCCATGGTAGCAGTCGCTTCCTTTCCCTTGTCCTGGTCCTTAGCCTTCTTAGGCCTCTTGCTGCTGCTGTCTGCGTCCTTCCCTGCAAATGGACGCTTGCCGGAGCCCGTGGTCCGCTTGTCCACCGTCTTCTTGGAGACCGCTGGATCTGGGAGGAGATACTGCGGTGGCTTCAGGTTCCGCAGCTCAATGATGCTCGGGAATGTGCGTTCATCCCAATATTTGACGGTGATGTTCGGATTGTATACGGGCGTGAATGTCCCTGGTAGGCTGGTGTGTTGCGGATGTGTGGGGTCACCCGTGACGGGGACGAAGACTCCAGTGTGAATGAAAGCCACGACGACCTTCTTGGACGCGATGGTGAACTTGGGCATGTCTAAGAATTTCGCCATGGCGCGCCTTGCGTCCTCAAGAGTCCAGAACTCGGCAAAGCCGTAGTTCCAAGACCTGTGTGTGGTAGAGTCGCGCATCAAGAAGACCCGGCGAAGAGAATCCGGCCGCGCGCCGAGGGTCTCGAGCCTATTGAATGGCGCGGTGCACTTGAGTTTTTTGGGTGGCGGAGGGCCATCAGAGGTGGGTTGTGGCTCTGGAGCTGGCTCCTGCTTGGTCTCCTCGACGCAAAGCTGGGCAAGCCCGTCTGCCAGGATCTGCTCCGTGATAGACTGCCCGAGGCTTCTGACGACTAGGTACTGGGACGGCACTTGGGGTTTCGCCTCGTCGCTCTCACCCGTTAGATGCATGCCCAAAGGCGCGTCTTGTGGGTCGTCTGGGTGAGTATGTCCAATATTGTTGTCAATCTTGCCTGGACTTCAAGGGGTCTGGGGGATGTTGGGAGGCAAGGAGGTCGGTCTTGCTCACCTCTATCTCTTCCACATTTGTGGCAAGTCAACCGGTGGCGGTAGTTGTTGCCCGGGCACTGGTCAAATACAATACAATCAGGATCGGAACTGGACATGCGAAGGGTATTGTGAAGGAAGGGGAGCAACAAACACTTGAGCACGCCCAGTCATCATCTCGGCCGGTCCTTACGCCCTCTCTCTGCCTACTGTAGTTGACACTGACGCGTAGTGGCTGGTGTTCCGAGCCCATGGGTCCAGGAATATAGAATATCATGACCTTGTGGTTGCGTTCGACGAAGTCCTCTGCTTCTTCTGTCCTGTAGAAATCCACAAAGCAGATCGGGCGGCCTAGGACGGGGTTAGCACGAGCCCCCGAAGCCTATGACATAAGATGAAGTAGCCACCAACCTGACTTGTTCGTTCGCAGTCGGATCTCCCTGATGCAATCGCGGACGTAGGTATGCGACTGCTGAATAGCCTGGAAGGCATTCGCGATCTGTGGAAAGCAAGGCGGACAATGGCCAAGTTAGTTATATGTGAAGAGAGACTTTATAACAGGACAAGGGGTTTCTCGGAGTCAAGCTCACATCGTGGACTGCGATGCCGTCGGGAAGTCCCTCTAAAATCAGTGTGTGGTGGACCTCGGGGCGTTGGCTCGGCGTGCGAGGGCGATCAGAACGATCAGAGCGATAAGAGCGATCCGAGTACTGGGAGGACCTTGAACCGCTCCTGCGCCGCGAGCGACTCTCATAGTCGGACTCCGGGTCTTCTTCCCATCCGGCGTCGTCGTCGTCGTACGACAGCGTGTCGGTGGTTTCTAGACGGCGGCCTCTCGGCTGCGGGGGAGCATCTCGCGGGTGGTGGTCATCGGTCGAGCGGTAGTCGTCTCTCCGATAGTCGTCCCTCGAGTGGTCCCCAGGATGGTCGTCGGCTCTTCGGCTAGAGTCAGCCATCGAAGGCTGCTCGAGCATCGGACGGTTGTTTTCTGTTAGACAGGGGTCTTGTGGATGGTAGCCCTCAATAGTGCGATCATCATTCCTCGAGTAGTCCCTCGAGAAGCCGACGGTTCTCGAAAGGTAGCGCTCCCTGCGATGATCGATTAATCTCTGGTGGGAGTCATCCACTGGACGGAACGCCCCTTGCGGACGCGGGTCCCCTTCTGGGCGCAAGCCCTCCGGCTGGCGAAAGTACTCCGGCGGGTGCCCGTGATTCCATGAGCGATAATCTTCTCTCGGTCGATAGCCATCCCTCGGCCGATGGTCGTCTCTTGGAAGAAGGTCTTCCCTTGGAGGGTAGCCATAGTCTCCTCCACGGAAACCTGGGGGACCGCAGTAGCGGCCCGATTCGCCATAGTCCCGACTATTCCAGGGATCGGAGGACTGATAGTTGGCGCCGTGCGTCCATCCAGTATGGTAGTCGCGATACGGTTCGTTGAGATACGCAATGTTTGGCGGCGGTTGGCGGGGGGGCACCAGGCCTCTCCCAGGGCTTCTCGAGCGATCTATATCAACCGGGGGAAGGCGGCAGGCGCCCATAAATCAGTGGTTGCTCTTTCATTCTACCAAGCGGCCAAACGGGTCCTACGGGTCCTTTAAGAGAATGCCTGAAGCTGTACCATTTCGCGGTCCACGGGAAGCCGGAGCCGGGTAGACATCGCGTCGAGGCGATCTAGGCCGCGAGTCGTCATATCGCGACCGGTAGTTCTCCGACATGACTGCGAGGCCGACGCATGTGTGCGACGAGGAGGCGGGAGGCGGGAGGCGGGAGGTGACGGTAGCCCGTTTCGTTCCTGGTACCTCAGGTGCTTAAGGTACATAAATGCTCGATGCGACAGGCGGGTCGGTCGCTGAAAAGCTAGGCCAGCAGCCAGTGAGGTCACTGAGTGGGGCTCTCAGCACGCTTAGTCATCCACGAATCGCTCGAAGTCACTGGGCTGAACTGGATGCCAATCTCGCGCCTGAACTATTGGGATTGGGAATTTGCGACAAAATCGCACGGCCCGAGAATATAGTGTCCAGCGCATCTAAACTCCATCTACGCTACAATGAGCCTGTCCGCGGCCCAGGCCCAGGCCCCGGCGGACGAGTTGCGGGAACCCGGTTGCTACGCGGCTCTCACAGAGGGCCACATCGACGTACAGCATGTAATGGACCAAACACGAAGTGACGAGGCCGGTGCCATTGTGCTATTTATCGGTTAGAGGACCCCCAATCACTGGTCTGGGTGGCTGTTGCTCGTCCACGGCGCTCTCTGGTTTCTACTAACATATACGTGGTCATGCTTAGGAATGACGAGGAACAGCTTTGGAGGCGTCAAGGTCGAGGAGCTTCAGTACACAGCATACGCCCCCATGGCGCTGCGGACGATGATGGAGATCGCCAAAGAGACGACGGCCAAGCACTCGTTGAAAGGGTTCGCCGTGGTGCATCGCCTTGGCGTCGTCCCTGTCAGCGAGTTGAGCATCGTGCTCGCCGTTTCGACCCCTCATCGCCAGGACGCCTGGAGGGCCGGCGAGGAGGCAATGAACGAGGTGAAAAGGCGCGTCGAGATCTGGAAATATGAGGTGTTGAAGGATGGGAAAAGCGTCTGGAGAGCGAACAGAGATGGTGCCGCAGGCCAGGAAATCGAGGATAATAAACCATAAACCCACTTGTTGATGTACCTGCGACGAAGGGATGCCAGCGTGCGCTTAGTCCTGTGTGCCTTCGGGCAGTTGACTCCAGGCGGCCTGGCGATAAGGCACTGGAGGAGGCGAAAGCGCGCGTCGAGGTCTGGAAACATGAGGCATTTGAGGATGGGGAAGGCATCTGGAGAGCGAACAGAGATGGTGCCGCAGGCCTGAAAATCGAGGATAATAAATCATAAACCCACTTATCGATGTACCTGCGACGAAGGGATGCCAGCGTGCGCTTAGTCCTGTGTGCTCTCGGGCTCCCGTAGTCCATGTGTTTTCCCGTCGGCACATACCTTGTTACCAACTGCTACACCCATGTCTTTCCCGCGTCGCACTTTTGGTGAGTCATACCAACATTCCCAATGCCAACAGCACGTACAAGTGTCCCCTCTCTCCGAAGCAAACCAATCAGATTGATAGGTCCCTACCTCCTTTTGGCAACGCAGTCAACATTATTCTTACGCTTTTAGACCAACCACCGACATTCTTCGTGTACGCATCTCGAAAGACGCAGCTACTTAACCTCGGTTCATGAGCCTCGATACCGGCGACGACATCCCTTCTTGGGGCTGTCGCCTAATGATGGTTGGCGAGCAAGCATACATGGAGCCTTTGACCCACACCTTCCGTCTCCGTTTTCCAGCCTACGCGCTCTCTTGAGCGAACTGTCCCGATCAAAAAAGCGGTCACTGCAACCTAACTTCCATTTGGCCAGCTGGTACGCACCCTTCTCCAGACTTCCTGCTGCATGATCTTTCCACCTGATGAAAGAGAAAGATATCCATGCCGGTGTTGTTGACCGAGGTGGTACGCCAACGCAGTTGGCTTCCGCAAAGGCCAACTTGCCGGCTCTCTCCACAACGGCCTCGACGACGTTTACGACGTCTCTCAGCGCGTCGAGCTTTCTCCGAAGGCTATCACCGCTCTCGGGCAGCTGCTTGTATCCCATGGTCTCGCTAATCAATGCCTAGGACATCCACCTCGTCCACAAGCATTTCGACATTGGCGAGGACGAAAAGGTCGTGGCGTGCAACGGCGAGGGTGTCAGAGTGCCGGTGGGGTGCAAAGGCGAGAAGCTACTACCCCTTGATCAACTCCGCGAGCACGGCATTCAGCCAACCCCCGACGCAGTGGTTACGCCCACCGAATTCATCGTAACCGAGGACGGGGAGGTTGTTCCGGACGAGTTCAGCTGCATGCCGACCACGACTGCAGCGCCCGCCCGAAATCCCTTCCCAGTTCCTTCTCAAGTGGAACTCCGCGCCTAGCCGGCACGGCCTCCCCGGAATTCCGGGGCTGGCTCTCCAAGAGGGACTCTCCGGTGGGTTCGAGACGTTTGATGGAGCCAGTCGCACCAACAAGGTGGACGTTGGCCGCGAGCCGGCCAGTGGCTCCTCCGCAACAACATCCTAGCGGGCCGCAGATGTCGCGGGGACTGTCAGAGTGATGAAGTGCCTCGACTCTACGGTCGTGAAGGTGTTCCACAATCGCAGCCCTGAGGCTGGGAAGATGTTCCAACGCGGCGCGCAAGGTCGCGGTTTTGCTTTTGTTCTTGACAATGTTCTTTGGTTCCCCAGTCTGGATCTGGAGCGTAAGGGATGGGATGTTGTCCAATGATAAAAACGACATCAGAAAACCTTTTATCTCGCACAGATTCCGTCCCTTTTTCTGAAAGCATCAGGTTCAGTTAAGAAAAGC